>CALNHX010001343.1:0-232923 GCA_940337035.1 Agriotes lineatus | reverse complement strand
CTGGGACGTCTGGGACGTTAAGTGCATATGGGACATCTAGGGCGTCTGGGACTTCTGGGACGTTAGGGACATATGGGACATTTAGGACGCCTGGACGTCTGGGACGTTAAGGAGATATGGGACATTTAGGACGCCTGCGACATTAGGGACATATTGGACATATGGGACATCTGGGACGCCTGGGACATTAGGGACATATGGAACATCTCGGACGTCTGGGACGTTAAGGACATATGGGACATCTAGGACGTCTGGGACGTTAGTAACATATGGGACTTCTGGGACGTCTGGGACTTTAGGGACATATGGGACATCTGGGACGTCTGGGACGTTAGACACATATAGGACATCTAGGACGTCTGTGACGATAGGGACATATGGACATCTAGGACATCTCGGACGTCTGGGACGTTAGGGACATACGGGACAGCTGAGACGTCTGGGACGTTAGAGACATATGCGACATTTAGGACGTCCGGAACGTCTGGGACGTTAAGGACATATGGGACATTTAGGACGCTTGGGACGTGAGGGACATATGGGGCATATGGGACATCTGTGACGCCTGGGACATTAGGGACATATGAAACATTTGGGACATTTGGGACGTCTGGGACGTCTGGGACGTTAAGTGCATATGAGACATCTAGGGGCGTCTGGTACGTCTGGGACGTTATGGACATATGGGACACTTAGGACGTCTGGGACGTTAGGGACATTTGGAATATCTAGGACGCCTGGGACATTAGGGACATATGGGACATATGGGACATCTGGGACTTCTGGGACGTTAGGGACATTTGGACTTCTGGACGTCTGGGACGTTAAGGACATATGGGACATCTAGGACGTCTGGGACGTCCGGGACGTTAAGGACATATGGGACATTTAGGACGCCTGGGACGTCTGGGACGTTAAGGAGATATGGGACATTTAGGACGCCTGCGACATTAGGGACATAATGGACATATGGGACATCTGGGACGCCTGGGACATTAGGGACATATGGAACATCTCGGACGTCTGGGACGTTAAGGACATATGGGACATCTGGGACGTCTGGGACGTTAAGGACATATGGGACATCTAGGAGGTCTTAGACGTCTGGGACGTTAAGGACATATGGGACATTTAGGACGCCTTGGACATTAGGAACATATGGGACATATGAGACATATGGAACATCTGGGACGCCTGGGACATTAGGGACATATGGAAGATATGGGACATCTAAGACGTCTGGGACGTTAAGGACATATGGGACATCTGGGACGTCTGGGACGTTAAGGACATATGGGACATCTAGGACGTCTGTGACGTCTTGGACGTTAAGGAGATATGTGACATTTAGGACGCCTGCGACATTAGGGACATATTGGACATATGGGACATCTGGGACATCTGGGACGTCTGGGTCGTTAAGGACATATGGGACATCTAGGAGGTCTTGGACTTCTGGGACGTTAAGGACATATTGGACATTTAGGACGCCTTGGACATTAGGAACATATGGGACATATGGGACATATGGAACATCTGGGACGCCTGGGACATTAGGGACATATGGAACATATGGGACATTTGGGACGTCTGGGACGTTAAGGACATATGGGACTTCTGGACGTCTGGGACGTTAAGGACATATGGGACATCTAGGACGTCTGGGACGTTAAGGAGATATGGGACATTTAGGACGCCTGCGACATTAGGGACATATTGGACATATGGGACATTTGGGACGCCTGGGACATTAGGGACATATGGGACATATGGGACATCTCGGACGTCTGGGACGTTAGGGACATACGGGACAGCTGAGACGTCTGGGACGTTAGAGACATATGCGACATTTAAGACGTCCGGGACATCTGGGACGTTAAGGACATATGGACATTTAGGACGCCTGGGACGTGAGGGACATATGGGGCATATGGAAAATCTGGGACGCCTGGGACATTAGGGACATATTGGACATATGGGACATCCCGGACGTCTGGGACGTTAAGGACATACGGACAGCTGAGACGTCTGGGACGTTAGAGACATATGCGACATTTAGGACGTCCGGGACGTCTGGGACGTTAAGGACATATGGGACATTTAGGACGCCTGGGACGTGAGGGACATATGGGGCATATGGGACATCTGTGACGCCTGGGACATTAGGGACATATGGAACATATGGGACATTTGGGACGTCTGGGACGTCTGGGACGTTAAGGGCAATGGGACATCTAGGGCGTCTGGGACGTCTGGGACGTTATGGACATATGGGACATTTAGGACGCCTGGGATATTATGGTCATATGGGACATATGGGACGTCAAGGACGCCTGGGACATTAGGGGCATATAGGACATATGGGACATCTGGGACGTCTGGGACATTAGGGACAAATGGAACATATGGGACATCTGGGACGTCTAGAACGTTAGGGACGTTAGGGACATATGGGACATTTAGGACGTCTGGGACGTTAGGGACATATGGAACATCTAGGACGCCTGGGACATTAGGGACATATGGGACATATGGGACATCTGGGACGTCTGGGATGCTAGGGACATATGGGACATCTGGGACGTCTGGGACGTTAAGGACATATGGGACATTTAGGACGCCTCGGACATTAGGGACATATGGAACATATGGGACATCTGAGACGTCTGGGACGTTAAGGACATATGGGACATCTAGGACGTCTGGGACGTCTGGGACGTTAAGGAGATATGGGACATTTAGGACGCCTGCGACATTAGGGACATTTTGGACATATGGGAAATTTGGGACGCCTGGGACATTAGGGACATATGGGACATATGGGACATCTGGGACGTCTGAGACGTTAGGGACATATGGGACATCTGGGACGTCTGGGACGTTAAGGACATTTAGGACGCCTGGGACATTAGGGACATATGGGCATATGGGCCATCTGGGACGCCTGGGACATTAGGGACAAATGGGACATATGGGACATCTGGGACGTTAGGGACATATGGGACATTTAGGACGCCTCGGACATTAGGGACATATGGAACATATGGGACATCTGAGACGTCTGGGACGTTAAGGACATATGGGACATCTAGGACGTCTGGGACGTCTGGGACGTTAAGGAGATATGGGACATTTAGGACGCCTGCGACATTAGGGACATATTGGACATATGGGAAATTTGGGACGCCTGGGACATTAGGGACATATGGGACATATGGGACATCTGGGACGTCTGAGACGTTAGGGACATATGGGACATCTGGGACGTCTGGGACGTTAAGGACATGTGGGACATTTAGGACGTCTGGGACGTCTGGGACTTTAAGGACATATGGGACATTTAGGACGCTTTGGACATTAGGGACATATAAGACATATGGGACATATGGAGCATCTGGGACGCCTGGGACATTAGGGACATATGGAACATATGGGACATCTGGGACGTCTGGGACGTTAAGGACATATGGGTCATCTGAGACGTCTGGGACGTTAGGGACATATGGGACATTTAAGACGTCTGAGACGTTAGGGACATATGGAATATCTAGGACGCCTGGGACATTAGGGACATATGGGACATATGCGACATCTGGGACGTTAAGGACATATGGGACATCTAGGACGTCTGGGACGTCTGGGACGTCTGGGACGTTAAGGACATTTGGAATATCTAGGACGCCTGGGACATTAGGGACATATGGGACATCTGGGACTTCTGGGACGTTAGGGACATTTGGGACATCTGGGACGTCTGGGACGTTAAGGACATATGGGACATCTAGGACGTCTGGGACGTCCGGGACGTTAAGGACATATGGGACATTTAGGACGCCTGAAACATTATAGACATATGGGACATATGGGACATCTAATACTCCTGGGACATTAGGGATATATGATACATTTGGGACATCTGGGACGTCTGGGACGTTGTGGACATATGGGTCATCTGGGACGTCTGGGACGTTAAGGACATATGGGACATCTAGGACGTCTGGGACGTTAGGAACATATGGGACTTCTGGGACGTCTGGGACTTTAGGGACATATGGGACATCTGGGACGTCTGGGACGTTAGGAACATATAGGACATCTAGGACGTTTGTGACGATATGGACATATGGGACATCTAGGACATCTCGGACGTCTGGGACGTTAGGGACATACGGGACAGCTGAGACGTCTGGGACGTTAGAGACATATGCGACATTTAGGACGTCCGGACGTCTGGGACGTTAAGGACATATGGGACATTTAGGACGCCTGGGGCGTGAGGGACATATGGGGCATATGGGACATCTGGGACGTCTGGGATGCTAGGGACATATGGGACATCAGGGACGTCTGGGACGTTAAGGACATATGGGACATCTAGGACGTCTGGGTCGTCTGGGACGTTAAAAACATTTAGGACGCCTGGGACATTAGGGACATATGGGCATATGGGCCATCTGGGACGCCTGGACATTAGGGACAAATGGGACATATGGGACATCTGGGACGTAGGGACATATGGGACATCCGAGACGTCTGGGACGTTAAGGACATATGGGACATCTAGGACGTCTGGGACGTCTGGGACGTTAAGGACATATGGGACATTTAGGACGCCTCGGACATTAAAGACATATGGAACATATGGGACATCTGAGACGTCTGGGACGTTACAGACATATGGGACATCTAGGACGTCTGGGACGTCTGGGATGTTAAGGAGATATGTTACATTTAGGACGTCTGGGACGTCTTGGACTTTAAGGACATATGGGACATTTAGGACGCTTTGGACATTAGGAACATATAAGACATATGGGACATATAGAGCATCTGGGACGCCTGGGACATTAGGGACATATGGAACATATGGGACATCTGGGACGTCTGGGACGTTAAGGACATATGGGACATCTGAGACGTCTGGGAAGTTAGGGACATATGGGACATTTAAGACGTCTGGGACGTTAGGGACATATGGAATATCTAGGACGCCTGGGACATTAGGGACATATGGGACATATGGGACATCTGGAACGTCTGGGACGTTAGGGACATATGGGACATCTGGGACGTCTGGGACGTTAAGGACATATGGGACATTTAGGACGTCTGGGACGTCTTGGACTTTAAGGACATATGGGACATTTAGGACGCTTTGGACATTAGGAACATATAAGACATATGGGACATATAGAGCATCTGGGACGCCTGCGACATTAGGGACATATTGGACATATGGGACATCTGGGACATCTGGGACGTCTGGGTCGTTAAGGACATATGGGACATCTAGGAGGTCTTGGACTTCTGGGACGTTAAGGACATATTGGACATTTAGGACGCCTTGGACATTAGGAACATATGGGACATATGGGACATATGGAACATCTGGGACGCCTGGGACATTAGGGACATATGGAACATATGGGACATTTGGGACGTCTGGGACGTTAAGGACATATGGGACTTCTGGGACGTCTGGGACGTTAAGGACATATGGGACATCTAGGACGTCTGGGACGTTAAGGAGATATGGGACATTTAGGACGCCTGCGACATTAGGGACATATTGGACATATGGGACATTTGGACGCCTGGGACATTAGGGACATATGGGACATATGGGACATCTCGGACGTCTGGGACGTTAGGGACATACGGGACAGCTGAGACGTCTGGGACGTTAGAGACATATGCGACATTTAAGACGTCCGGGACATCTGGGACGTTAAGGACATATGGGACATTTAGGACGCCTGGGACGTGAGGGACATATGGGGCATATGGAAATCTGGGACGCCTGGGACATTAGGGACATATTGGACATATGGGACATCCCGGACGTCTGGGACGTTAAGGACATACGGGACAGCTGAGACGTCTGGGACGTTAGAGACATATGCGACATTTAGGACGTCCGGGACGTCTGGGACGTTAAGGACATATGGGACATTTAGGACGCCTGGGACGTGAGGGACATATGGGGCATATGGGACATCTGTGACGCCTGGGACATTAGGGACATATGGAACATATGGGACATTTGGGACGTCTGGGACGTCTGGGACGTTAAGGGCAATGGGACATCTAGGGCGTCTGGGACGTCTGGGACGTTATGGACATATGGGACATTTAGGACGCCTGGGATATTATGGTCATATGGGACATATGGGACGTCAAGGACGCCTGGGACATTAGGGGCATATAGGACATATGGGACATCTGGGACGTCTGGGACATTAGGGACAAATGGAACATATGGGACATCTGGGACGTCTAGAACGTTAGGGACGTTAGGGACATATGGGACATTTAGGACGTCTGGGACGTTAGGGACATATGGAACATCTAGGACGCCTGGGACATTAGGGACATATGGGACATATGGGACATCTGGGACGTCTGGGATGCTAGGGACATATGGGACATCTGGGACGTCTGGGACGTTAAGGACATATGGGACATTTAGGACGCCTCGGACATTAGGGACATATGGAACATATGGGACATCTGAGACGTCTGGGACGTTAAGGACATATGGGACATCTAGGACGTCTGGGACGTCTGGGACGTTAAGGAGATATGGGACATTTAGGACGCCTGCGACATTAGGGACATTTTGGACATATGGGAAATTTGGGACGCCTGGGACATTAGGGACATATGGGACATATGGGACATCTGGGACGTCTGAGACGTTAGGGACATATGGGACATCTGGGACGTCTGGGACGTTAAGGACATTTAGGACGCCTGGGACATTAGGGACATATGGGCATATGGGCCATCTGGGACGCCTGGGACATTAGGGACAAATGGGACATATGGGACATCTGGGACGTTAGGGACATATGGGACATTTAGGACGCCTCGGACATTAGGGACATATGGAACATATGGGACATCTGAGACGTCTGGGACGTTAAGGACATATGGGACATCTAGGACGTCTGGGACGTCTGGACGTTAAGGAGATATGGGACATTTAGGACGCCTGCGACATTAGGGACATATTGGACATATGGGAAATTTGGGACGCCTGGGACATTAGGGACATATGGGACATATGGGACATCTGGGACGTCTGAGACGTTAGGGACATATGGGACATCTGGGACGTCTGGGACGTTAAGGACATGTGGGACATTTAGGACGTCTGGGACGTCTGGGACTTTAAGGACATATGGGACATTTAGGACGCTTTGGACATTAGGGACATATAAGACATATGGGACATATGGAGCATCTGGGACGCCTGGGACATTAGGGACATATGGAACATATGGGACATCTGGGACGTCTGGGACGTTAAGGACATATGGGTCATCTGAGACGTCTGGGACGTTAGGGACATATGGGACATTTAAGACGTCTGAGACGTTAGGGACATATGGAATATCTAGGACGCCTGGGACATTAGGGACATATGGGACATATGCGACATCTGGGACGTTAAGGACATATGGGACATCTAGGACGTCTGGGACGTCTGGGACGTCTGGGACGTTAAGGACATTTGGAATATCTAGGACGCCTGGGACATTAGGGACATATGGGACATCTGGGACTTCTGGGACGTTAGGGACATTTGGGACATCTGGGACGTCTGGGACGTTAAGGACATATGGGACATCTAGGACGTCTGGGACGTCCGGGACGTTAAGGACATATGGGACATTTAGGACGCCTGAAACATTATAGACATATGGGACATATGGGACATCTAATACTCCTGGGACATTAGGGATATATGATACATTTGGGACATCTGGGACGTCTGGGACGTTGTGGACATATGGGTCATCTGGGACGTCTGGGACGTTAAGGACATATGGGACATCTAGGACGTCTGGGACGTTAGGAACATATGGGACTTCTGGGACGTCTGGGACTTTAGGGACATATGGAACATCTGGGACGTCTGGGACGTTAGGAACATATAGGACATCTAGGACGTTTGTGACGATATGGACATATGGGACATCTAGGACATCTCGGACGTCTGGGACGTTAGGGACATACGGGACAGCTGAGACGTCTGGGACGTTAGAGACATATGCGACATTTAGGACGTCCGGGACGTCTGGGACGTTAAGGACATATGGGACATTTAGGACGCCTGGGGCGTGAGGGACATATGGGCATATGGGACATCTGGGACGTCTGGGATGCTAGGGACATATGGGACATCAGGGACGTCTGGGACGTTAAGGACATATGGGACATCTAGGACGTCTGGGTCGTCTGGGACGTTAAAAACATTTAGGACGCCTGGGACATTAGGGACATATGGGCATATGGGCCATCTGGGACGCCTGGGACATTAGGGACAAATGGGACATATGGGACATCTGGGACGTTAGGGACATATGGGACATCCGAGACGTCTGGGACGTTAAGGACATATGGGACATCTAGGACGTCTGGGACGTCTGGGACGTTAAGGACATATGGGACATTTAGGACGCCTCGGACATTAAAGACATATGGAACATATGGGACATCTGAGACGTCTGGGACGTTACAGACATATGGGACATCTAGGACGTCTGGGACGTCTGGGATGTTAAGGAGATATGTTACATTTAGGACGTCTGGGACGTCTTGGACTTTAAGGACATATGGGACATTTAGGACGCTTTGGACATTAGGAACATATAAGACATATGGGACATATAGAGCATCTGGGACGCCTGGGACATTAGGGACATATGGAACATATGGGACATCTGGGACGTCTGGGACGTTAAGGACATATGGGACATCTGAGACGTCTGGGAAGTTAGGGACATATGGGACATTTAAGACGTCTGGGACGTTAGGGACATATGGAATATCTAGGACGCCTGGGACACTAGGGACATATGGGACATATGGGACATCTGGAACGTCTGGGACGTTAGGGACATATGGGACATCTGGGACGTCTGGGACGTTAAGGACATATGGGACATTTAGGACGTCTGGGACGTCTTGGACTTTAAGGACATATGGGACATTTAGGACGCTTTGGACATTAGGAACATATAAGACATATGGGACATATAGAGCATCTGGGACGCCTGGGACATTAGGGACATATGGAACATATGGGACATCTGGGACGTCTGGGACGTTAAGGACATATGGGACATCTGAGACGTCTGGGAAGTTAGGGACATATGGGACATTTAAGACGTCTGGGACGTTAGGGACATATGGAATATCTAGGACGCCTGGGACATTAGGGACATATGGGACATATGGGACATCTAGGACGTCTGAGACGTCTGGGACGTTAAGGACATATGGGACATCTAGAACGTCTGGTACGTTAGGGACATATAGGACATTTAGGACGTCTGGGACGTTAGGGACATTTGGAATATCTAGGACGCCTGGGACATTAGGGACATATGGGACATATGGGACATCTGGGACTTCTGGGACGTTAGGGACTTTTGGGACATCCGGGACATCTGGGACGTTAAAGACATATGGGACATCTAGGACATCTGGGACGTCCGGGACGTTAAGGACATATGGGACATTTAGGACGCCTGGAACATTAGGGACATATGGGACATATGGGACATCTAATACGCCTGGGACATTAGGGATATATGATACATTTGGGACATCTGGGACGTCTGGGACGTTAGGGACATATGGGTCATCTGGGACGTCTGGGACGTTAAGGACATATGGGACATCTAGGACGTCTGGGACGTTAGTAACATATGGGACTTCTGGGACGTCTGGGACTTTAGGGACATATGGGACATCTGGGACGTCTGGGACGTAAGGAACATATAGGACATCTAGGACGTCTGTGACGATAGGGACATATGGGACATCTAGGACATCTCGGACGTCTGGGACGTTAGGGCCATACGGGACAGCTGAGACGTCTGGGACGTTAGAGACATATGCGACATTTAGGACGTCCGGAACGTCTGGGACGTTAAGGACATATGGGACATTTAGGACGCCTGGGACGTGAGGGACATATGGGGCATATGGGACATCTGTGACGCCTGGGACATTAGGGACATATGGAACAGTTGGGACATTTGGGACGTCTGGGACGTCTGGGACGTTAAGTGCATATGGGACATCTAGGGCGTCTGGGACTTCTGGGACGTTAGGGACATATGGGACATTTAGGACGCCTGGGACGTCTGGGACGTTAAGGAGATATGGGACATTTAGGACGCCTGCGACATTAGGGACATATTGGACATATGGGACATCTGGGACGCCTGGGACATTAGGGACATATGGAACATCTCGGACGTCTGGGACGTTAAGGACATATGGGACATCTAGGACGTCTGGTACGTTAGTAACATATGGGACTTCTGGGACGTCTGGGACTTTAGGGACATATGGGACATCTGGGACGTCTGGGACGTTAGACACATATAGGACATCTAGGACGTCTGTGACGATAGGGACATATGGGACATCTAGGACATCTCGGACGTCTGGGACGTTAGGGACATACGGGACAGCTGAGACGTCTGGGACGTTAGAGACATATGCGACATTTAGGACGTCCGGAACGTCTGGGACGTTAAGGACATATGGGACATTTAGGACGCTTGGGACGTGAGGGACATATGGGGCATATGGGACATCTGTGACGCCTGGGACATTAGGGACATATGGAACATTTGGGACATTTGGGACGTCTGGGACGTCTGGGACGTAAAGTGCATATGGGACATCTAGGGCGTCTGGTACGTCTGGGACGTTATGGACATATGGGACACTTAGGACGTCTGGGACGTTAGGGACATTTGGAATATCTAGGACGCCTGGGACATTAGGGACATATGGGACATATGGGACATCTGGGACTTCTGGGACGTTAGGGACATTTGGACTTCTGGGACGTCTGGGACGTTAAGGACATATGGGACATCTAGGACGTCTGGGACGTCCGGGACGTTAAGGACATATGGGACATTTAGGACGCCTGGGACGTCTGGGACGTTAAGGAGATATGGGACATTTAGGACGCCTGCGACATTAGGGACATAATGGACATATGGGACATCTGGGACGCCTGGGACATTAGGGACATATGGAACATCTCGGACGTCTGGGACGTTAAGGACATATGGGACATCTGGGACGTCTGGGACGTTAAGGACATATGGGACATCTAGGAGGTCTTAGACGTCTGGGACGTTAAGGACATATGGGACATTTAGGACGCCTTGGACATTAGGAACATATGGGACATATGAGACATATGGAACATCTGGGACGCCTGGGACATTAGGGACATATGGAACATATGGGACATCTAAGACGTCTGGGACGTTAAGGACATATGGGACATCTGGGACGTCTGGGACGTTAAGGACATATGGGACATCTAGGACGTCTGTGACGTCTTGGACGTTAAGGAGATATGTGACATTTAGGACGCCTGCGACATTAGGGACATATTGGACATATGGGACATCTGGGACATCTGGGACGTCTGGGTCGTTAAGGACATATGGGACATCTAGGAGGTCTTGGACTTCTGGGACGTTAAGGACATATTGGACATTTAGGACGCCTTGGACATTAGGAACATATGGGACATATGGGACATATGGAACATCTGGGACGCCTGGGACATTAGGGACAAATGGAACATATGGGACATCTGGGACGTCTGGGACGTTAAGGACATATGGGACATCTGGGACGTCTGGGACGTTAAGGACATATGGGACATCTAGGACGTCTGGGACGTTAAGGAGATATGGGACATTTAGGACGCCTGCGACATTAGGGACATATTGGACATATGGGACATTTGGGACGCCTGGGACATTAGGGACATATGGGACATATGGGACATCTCGGACGTCTGGGACGTTAGGGACATACGGGACAGCTGAGACGTCTGGGACGTTAGAGACATATGCGACATTTAAGACGTCCGGGACATCTGGGACGTTAAGGACATATGGGACATTTAGGACGCCTGGGACGTGAGGGACATATGGGGCATATGGAAATCTGGGACGCCTGGGACATTAGGGACATATTGGACATATGGGACATCCCGGACGTCTGGGACGTTAAGGACATACGGGACAGCTGAGACGTCTGGGACGTTAGAGACATATGCGACATTTAGGACGTCCGGGACGTCTGGGACGTTAAGGACATATGGGACATTTAGGACGCCTGGGACGTGAGGGACATATGGGGCATATGGGACATCTGTGACGCCTGGGACATTAGGGACATATGGAACATATGGGACATTTGGGACGTCTGGGATGTCTGGGACGTTAAGGGCAATGGGACATCTAGGGCGTCTGGGACGTCTGGGACGTTATGGACATATGGGACATTTAGGACGCCTGGGATATTATGGTCATATGGGACATATGGGACGTCAAGGACGCCTGGGACATTAGGGGCATATAGGACATATGGGACATCTGGGACGTCTGGGACATTAGGGACAAATGGAACATATGGGACATCTGGGACGTCTAGAACGTTAGGGACGTTAGGGACATATGGGACATTTAGGACGTCTGGGACGTTAGGGACATATGGAACATCTAGGACGCCTGGGACATTAGGGACATATGGGACATATGGGACATCTGGGACGTCTGGGATGCTAGGGACATATGGGACATCTGGGACGTCTGGGACGTTAAGGACATATGGGACATTTAGGACGCCTCGGACATTAGGGACATATGGAACATATGGGACATCTGAGACGTCTGGGACGTTAAGGACATATGGGACATCTAGGACGTCTGGGACGTCTGGGACGTTAAGGAGATATGGGACATTTAGGACGCCTGCGAAATTAGGGACATTTTGGACATATGGGAAATTTGGGACGCCTGGGACATTAGGGACATATGGGACATATGGGACATCTGGGACGTCTGAGACGTTAGGAACATATGGGACATCTGGGACGTCTGGGACGTTAAGGACATTTAGGACGCCTGGGACATTAGGGACATATGGGCATATGGGCCATCTGGGACGCCTGGGACATTAGGGACAAATGGGACATATGGGACATCTGGGACGTTAGGGACATATGGGACATTTAGGACGCCTCGGACATTAGGGACATATGGAACATATGGGACATCTGAGACGTCTGGGACGTTAAGGACATATGGGACATCTAGGACGTCTGGGACGTCTGGGACGTTAAGGAGATATGGGACATTTAGGACGCCTGCGACATTAGGGACATATTGGACATATGGGAAATTTGGGACGCCTGGGACATTAGGGACATATGGGACATATGGGACATCTGGGACGTCTGAGACGTTAGGGACATATGGGACATCTGGGACGTCTGGGACGTTAAGGACATGTGGGACATTTAGGACGTCTGGGACGTCTGGGACTTTAAGGACATATGGGACATTTAGGACGCTTTGGACATTAGGGACATATAAGACATATGGGACATATGGAGCATCTGGGACGCCTGGGACATTAGGGACATATGGAACATATGGGACATCTGGGACGTCTGGGACGTTAAGGACATATGGGTCATCTGAGACGTCTGGGACGTTAGGGACATATGGGACATTTAAGACGTCTGAGACGTTAGGGACATATGGAATATCTAGGACGCCTGGGACATTAGGGACATATGGGACATATGGGACATCTGGGACGTTAAGGACATATGGGACATCTAGGACGTCTGGGACGTCTGGGACGTCTGGGACGTTAAGGACATTTGGAATATCTAGGACGCCTGGGACATTAGGGACATATGGGACATCTGGGACTTCTGGGACGTTAGGGACATTTGGGACATCTGGGACGTCTGGGACGTTAAGGACATATGGGACATCTAGGACGTCTGGGACGTCCGGGACGTTAAGGACATATGGGACATTTAGGACGCCTGAAACATTATAGACATATGGGACATATGGGACATCTAATACTCCTGGGACATTAGGGATATATGATACATTTGGGACATCTGGGACGTCTGGGACGTTGTGGACATATGGGTCATCTGGGACGTCTGGGACGTTAAGGACATATGGGACATCTAGGACGTCTGGGACGTTAGGAACATATGGGACTTCTGGGACGTCTGGGACTTTAGGGACATATGGGACATCTGGGACGTCTGGGACGTTAGGAACATATAGGACATCTAGGACGTTTGTGACGATATGGACATATGGGACATCTAGGACATCTCGGACGTCTGGGACGTTAGGGACATACGGGACAGCTGAGACGTCTGGGACGTTAGAGACATATGCGACATTTAGGACGTCCGGGACGTCTGGGACGTTAAGGACATATGGGACATTTAGGACGCCTGGGGCGTGAGGGACATATGGGGCATATGGGACATCTGTGACGCCTGGGACATTAGGGACATATGGAGCATATGGGACATTTGGGACGTCTGGGACGTCTGGGACGTTAAGGGCATATGGGACATCTAGGGCGTCTGGGACGTCTGGGACGTTATGGACATATGGGACATTTAGGACGTCTGGGACGTTAGGGACATTTGGAATATCTAGGACGCCTTGGACATTAGGGACATATGGGACATATGGGACATCTGGGACTTCTGGGACGTTAGGGACATTTGGGACATCTGGGACGTTTGGGACGTTAAGGACATATGGGACATCTAGGCCGTCTGGGACGACCGGGACGTTAAGGACATATGGGACATTTAGGACGCCTGGGACGTCTGGGACGTTAAGGAGATATGGGACATTTAGGACGCCTGCGACATTAGGGACATGTTGGACAAATGGGACATCTGGGACGCCTGGGACATTAGGGACATATGGGACATATGGAACATCTGGGACGTCTGGGACGTTAGGAACATATAGGACTTCTAGGAAGTCTGGGACGTTAATGACATATGGGACATCTAGGACGTCTGGGACGTCTGGGACGGTAAAGACATATGGAACATTTAGGACGCCTGGGACATTAGGGACATATGGGACATATGGGACATCTGGGACGCCTGGGACATTAGGGACAAATGGAACATATGGGACATCTGGGACGTCTAGAACGTTAGGGACATATGGGACATTTAGGACGTCTGGGACGTTAGAGACATATGGAATATCTAGGACGCCTGGGACATTAGGGACATATGGGACATCTGGGACGTCTGGGATGCTAGGGACATATGGGACATTTGGGACGTCTGGGACGTTAAGGACATCTGGGACATCTAGGACGTCTGCGACGTCTGGGACGTTAAGGACATATGGGACATTTAGGACGCTTGGGACATTAGGGACATATGGGCATATGGACCATCTAGGACGCCTGGGACATTAGGGACAAATGGAACATATGGGACATCTGGGACGTCTGGGACGTTAGGAACATATGGGACATCTAGGAGGTCTTGGACGTCTGGGACGTTAAGGACATATGGGACATTTAGGACGCCTTGGACATTAGGAACATATGGGACATATGGGACATATGAAACATCTGGGACGCCTGGGACATTAGGGACATATGGAACATATGGGACATCTGGGACGTCTGGGACGTTAAGCACATATGGGACATCTGGGACGTCTGGGACGTTAAGGACATATGGGACATCTAGGACGTCTGTGACGTCTGGGACGTTAAGGAGATATGGGACATTTAGGACGCCTGCGACATTAGGGACATATTGGACATATGGGACATTTGGGACGACTGGGACATTAGGGACATATGGGACATATGGGACATCTCGGACGTCTGGGACGTTAGGGACATACGGGACAGCTGAGACGTCTGGGACGTTAGAGACATATGCGACATTTAAGACGTCCGGGACATCTGGGACGTTAAGGACATATGGGACATTTAGGACGCCTGGGACGTGAGGGACATATGGGGCATATGGAAATCTGGGACGCCTGGGACATTAGGGACATATTGGACATATGGGACATCCCGGACGTCTGGGACGTTAAGGACATACGGGACAGCTGAGACGTCTGGGACGTTAGAGACATATGCGACATTTAGGACGTCCGGGACGTCTGGGACGTTAAGGACATATGGGACATTTAGGACGCCTGGGACGTGAGGGACATATGGGGCATATGGGACATCTGTGACGCCTGGGACATTAGGGACATATGGAACATATGGGACATTTGGGACGTCTGGGACGTCTGGGACGTTAAGGGCAATGGGACATCTAGGGCGTCTGGGACGTCTGGGACGTTATGGACATATGGGACATTTAGGACGCCTGGGATATTATGGTCATATGGGACATATGGGACGTCAAGGACGCCTGGGACATTAGGGGCATATAGGACATATGGGACATCTGGGACGTCTGGGACATTAGGGACAAATGGAACATATGGGACATCTGGGACGTCTAGAACGTTAGGGACGTTAGGGACATATGGGACATTTAGGACGTCTGGGACGTTAGGGACATATGGAACATCTAGGACGCCTGGGACATTAGGGACATATGGGACATATGGGACATCTGGGACGTCTGGGATGCTAGGGACATATGGGACATCTGGGACGTCTGGGACGTTAAGGACATATGGGACATTTAGGACGCCTCGGACATTAGGGACATATGGAACATATGGGACATCTGAGACGTCTGGGACGTTAAGGACATATGGGACATCTAGGACGTCTGGGACGTCTGGGACGTTAAGGAGATATGGGACACTTAGGACGCCTGCGACATTAGGGACATTTTGGACATATGGGAAATTTGGGACGCCTGGGACATTAGGGACATATGGGACATATGGGACATCTGGGACGTCTGAGACGTTAGGGACATATGGGACATCTGGGACGTCTGGGACGTTAAGGACATTTAGGACGCCTGGGACATTAGGGACATATGGGCATATGGGCCATCTGGGACGCCTGGGACATTAGGGACAAATGGGACATATGGGACATCTGGGACGTTAGGGACATATGGGACATTTAGGACGCCTCGGACATTAGGGACATATGGAACATATGGGACATCTGAGACGTCTGGGACGTTAAGGACATATCGGACATCTAGGACGTCTGGGACGTCTGGGACGTTAAGGAGATATGGGACATTTAGGACGCCTGCGACATTAGGGACATATTGGACATATGGGAAATTTGGGACGCCTGGGACATTAGGGACATATGGGACATATGGGACATCTGGGACGTCTGAGACGTTAGGGACATATGGGACATCTGGGACGTCTGGGACGTTAAGGACATGTGGGACATTTAGGACGTCTGGGACGTCTGGGACTTTAAGGACATATGGGACATTTAGGACGCTTTGGACATTAGGGACATATAAGACATATGGGACATATGGAGCATCTGGGACGCCTGGGACATTAGGGACATATGGAACATATGGGACATCTGGGACGTCTGGGACGTTAAGGACATATGGGTCATCTGAGACGTCTGGGACGTTAGGGACATATGGGACATTTAAGACGTCTGAGACGTTAGGGACATATGGAATATCTAGGACGCCTGGGACATTAGGGACATATGGGACATATGGGACATCTGGGACGTTAAGGACATATGGGACATCTAGGACGTCTGGGACGTCTGGGACGTCTGGGACGTTAAGGACATTTGGAATATCTAGGACGCCTGGGACATTAGGGACATATGGGACATATGGGACATCTGGGACTTCTGGGACGTTAGGGACATTTGGGACATCTGGGACGTCTGGGACGTTAAGGACATATGGGACATCTAGGACGTCTGGGACGTCCGGGACGTTAAGGACATATGGGACATTTAGGACGCCTGAAACATTATAGACATATGGGACATATGGGACATCTAATACTCCTGGGACATTAGGGATATATGATACATTTGGGACATCTGGGACGTCTGGGACGTTAGGGACATATGGGTCATCTGGGACGTCTGGGACGTTAAGGACATATGGGACATCTAGGACGTCTGGGACGTTAGGAACATATGGGACTTCTGGGACGTCTGGGACTTTAGGGACATATGGGACATCTGGGACGTCTGGGACGTTAGGAACATATAGGACATCTAGGACGTTTGTGACGATATGGACATATGGGACATTTAGGACGCCTGGGGCGTGAGGGACATATGGGGCATATGGGACATCTGTGACGCCTGGGACATTAGGGACATATGGAGCATATGGGACATTTGGGACGTCTGGGACGTCTGGGACGTTAAGGGCATATGGGACATCTAGGGCGTCTGGGACGTCTGGGACGTTATGGACATATGGGACATTTAGGACGTCTGGGACGTTAGGGACATTTGGAATATCTAGGACGCCTTGGACATTAGGGACATATGGGACATATGGGACATCTGGGACTTCTGGGACGTTAGGGACATTTGGGACATCTGGGACGTTTGGGACGTTAAGGACATATGGGACATCTAGGCCGTCTGGGACGACCGGGACGTTAAGGACATATGGGACATTTAGGACGCCTGGGACGTCTGGGACGTTAAGGAGATATGGGACATTTAGGACGCCTGCGACATTAGGGACATGTTGGACAAATGGGACATCTGGGACGCCTGGGACATTAGGGACATATGGGACATATGGAACATCTGGGACGTCTGGGACGTTAGGAACATATAGGACTTCTAGGAAGTCTGGGACGTTAATGACATATGGGACATCTAGGACGTCTGGGACGTCTGGGACGGTAAAGACATATGGAACATTTAGGACGCCTGGGACATTAGGGACATATGGGACATATGGGACATCTGGGACGCCTGGGACATTAGGGACAAATGGAACATATGGGACATCTGGGACGTCTAGAACGTTAGGGACATATGGGACATTTAGGACGTCTGGGACGTTAGAGACATATGGAATATCTAGGACGCCTGGGACATTAGGGACATATGGGACATCTGGGACGTCTGGGATGCTAGGGACATATGGGACATTTGGGACGTCTGGGACGTTAAGGACATCTGGGACATCTAGGACGTCTGCGACGTCTGGGACGTTAAGGACATATGGGACATTTAGGACGCTTGGGACATTAGGGACATATGGGCATATGGACCATCTAGGACGCCTGGGACATTAGGGACAAATGGAACATATGGGACATCTGGGACGTCTGGGACGTTAGGAACATATGGGACATCTAGGAGGTCTTGGACGTCTGGGACGTTAAGGACATATGGGACATTTAGGACGCCTTGGACATTAGGAACATATGGGACATATGGGACATATGGAACATCTGGGACGCCTGGGACATTAGGGACATATGGAACATATGGGACATCTGGGACGTCTGGGACGTTAAGCACATATGGGACATCTGGGACGTCTGGGACGTTAAGGACATATGGGACATCTAGGACGTCTGTGACGTCTGGGACGTTAAGGAGATATGGGACATTTAGGACGCCTGCGACATTAGGGACATATTGGACATATGGGACATCTGGGACGCCTGGGACATTAGGGACATATGGGACATATGGGACATCTCGGACGTCTGGGACGTTAGGGACATACGGGACAGCTGAGACGTCTGGGACGTTAAAGACATATGCGACATTTAGGACGTCCGGGACGTCTGGGACGTTAAGGACATATGGGACATTTAGGACGCCTGGGACGTGAGGGACATATGGGGCATATGGGACATCTTGGACGCCTGGGACATTAGGGACATATGGGACATATGGGACATCCCGGACGTCTGGGACGTTAGGGACATACGGGACAGCTGAGACGTCTGGGACGTTAGAGACATTTGCGACATTTAGGACGTCCGGGACGTCTGGGACGTTAAGGACATATGGGACATTTAGGACGCCTGGGACGTGAGGGACATATGGGGCATATGGGACATCTGTGACGCCTGGGACATTAGGGACATATGGAACATATGGGACATTTGGGACGTCTGGGACGTCTGGGACGTTAAGGGCAATGGGACATCTAGGGCGTCTGGGACGTCTGGGACGTTATGGACATATGGGACATTTAGGACGCCTGGGATATTATGGACATATGGGACATATGGGACGTCAAGGACGCCTGGGACATTAGGGGCATATAGGACATATGGGACATTTGGGACGTCTGGGACATTAGGGACAAATGGAACATATGGGACATCTGGGACGTCTAGAACGTTAGGGACATATGGGACATTTAGGACGTCTGGGACGTTAGGGACATATGGAACATCTAGGACGCCTGGGACATTAGGGACATATGGGACATATGGGACATCTGGGACGTCTGGGATGCTAGGGACATATGGGACATCTGGGACGTCTGGGACGTTAAGGACATATGGAACATCTAGGACGTCTAGGTCGTCTGGGACGTTAAAAACATTTAGGACGCCTGGGACATTAGGGACATATGGGCATATGGGCCATCTGGGACGATTGGGACATTAGGGACAAATGGGACATATGGGACATCTGGGACGTTAGGGACATATGGGACATCCGAGACGTCTGGGACGTTAAGGACATATGGGACATCTAGGACGTCTGAGACGTCTGGGGCGTTAAGGACATATGGGACATTTAGGACGCCTCGGACATTAAAGACATATGGAACATATGGGACATCTGAGACGTCTGGGATGTTACAGACATATGGGACATCTAGGACGTCTGGGACGTCTGGGACGTTAAGGAGATATGGGACATTTAGGACGCCTGCGACATTAGGGACATATTGGACATATGGGACATCTGGGACGCCTGGGACATTAGGAACATATAGGACATCTAGGACGTTTGTGACGATAGGGACATATGGGACATCTAGGACATCTCGGACGTCTGGGACGTTAGGGACATACGGGACAGCTGAGACGTCTGGGACGTTAGAGACATATGCGACATTTAGGACGTCCGGGACGTCTGGGACGTTAAGGACATATGGGACATTTAGGACGCCTGGGACGTGAGGGACATATGGGGCATATGGGACATCTGTGACGCCTGGGACATTAGGGACATATGGAGCATATGGGACATTTGGGACGTCTGGGACGTCTGGGACGTTAAGGGCATATGGGACATCTAGGGCGTCTGGGACGTCTGGGACGTTATAGACATATGGGACATTTAGGACGTCTGAGACGTTAGGGACATTTGGAATATCTAGGAAGCCTGGGACATTAGGGACATATGGGACATATGGGACATCTGGGACTTCTGGGACGTTAGGGACATTTGGGACATCTGGGACGTTTGGGACGTTAAGGACATATGGGACATCTAGGACGTCTGGGACGTCCGGGACGTTAAGGACATATGGGACATTTAGGACGCCTGGGACGTCTGGGACGTTAAGGAGATATGGGACATTTAGGACGCCTGCGACATTAGGGACATATTCGACAAATGGGACATCTGGGACGCCTGGGACATTAGGGACATATGGGACATATGGAACATCTGGGACGTCTGGGACGTTAGGAACATATAGGACTTCTAGGAAGTCTGGGACGTTAATGACATATGGGACATCTAGGACGTCTGGGACGTCTGGGACGGTAAAGACATATGAAACATTTAGGACGCCTGGGACATTAGGGACATATGGGACATATGGGACATCTGGGACGCCTGGGACATTAGGGACAAATGGAACATATGGGACATCTGGGACGTCTAGAACGTTAGGGACATATGGGACATTTAGGACGTCTGGGACGTTAGAGACATATGGAATATCTAGGACGCCTGTAACATTAGGGACATATGGGACATATGGGACATCTGGGACGTCTGGGATGCTAGGGACATATGGGACATTTGGGACGTCTGGGACGTTAAGGACATCTGGGACATCTAGGACGTCTGCGACGTCTGGGACGTTAAGGACATATGGGCATATGGACCATCTAGGACGCCTGGGACATTAGGGACAAATGGGACATATGGGACATCTGGGACGTCTGGGACGTTAGGAACATATGGGACATCTAGGAGGTCTTGGACGTCTGGGACGTTAAGGACATATGGGACATTTAGGACGCCTTGGACATTAGGAACATATGGAACATATGGGACATATGGAACATCTGGGACGCCTGGGACATTAGGGACATATGGAACATATGGGACATCTGGGACGTCTGGGACGTTAAGGACATATGGGACATCTGGGACGTCTGGGACGTTAAGGACATATGGGACATCTAGGACGTCTGTGACGTCTGGGACGTTAAGGAGATATGGGACATTTAGGACGCCTGCGACATTAGGGACATATTGGACATATGGGACATCTGGGACGCCTAAGACATTAGGGACATATGGGACATATGGGACATCTCGGACGTCTGGGACGTTAGGGACATACGGGACAGCTGAGACGTCTTGGACGTTAGAGACATATGCGACATTTAGGACGTCCGGGACGTCTGGGACGTTAAGGACATATGGGACATTTAGGACGCCTGGGACGTGAGGGACATATGGGGCATATGGGACATCTTGGACGCCTGGGACATTAGGGACATATGGGACATATGGGACATCCCGGACGTCTGGGACGTTAGGGACATACGGGACAGCTGAGACGTCTGGGACGTTAGAGACATTTGCGACATTTAGGACGTCCGGGACGTCTGGGACGTTAAGGACATATGGGACATTTAGGACGCCTGGGACGTGAGGGACATATGGGGCATATGGGACATCTGTGACGCCTGGGACATTAGGGACATATGGAACATATGGGACATTTGGGACGTCTGGGACGTCTGGGACGTTATGGACATATGGGACATTTAGGACGCCTGGGATATTATGGACATATGGGACATATGGGACGTCAAGGACGCCTGGGACATTAGGGGCATATAGGACATATGGGACATTTGGGACGTCTGGGACATTAGGGACAAATGGAACATATGGGACATCTGGGACGTCTAGAACGTTAGGGACATATGGGACATTTAGGACGTCTGGGACGTTAGGGACATATGGAACATCTAGGACGCCTGGGACATTAGGGACATATGGGACATATGGGACATCTGGGACGTCTGGGATGCTAGGGACATATGGGACATCTGGGACGTCTGGGACGTTAAGGACATATGGAACATCTAGGACGTCTAGGTCGTCTGGGACGTTAAAAACATTTAGGACGCCTGGGACATTAGGGACATATGGGCATATGGGCCATCTGGGACGATTGGGACATTAGGGACAAATGGGACATATGGGACATCTGGGACGTTAGGGACATATGGGACATCCGAGACGTCTGGGACGTTAAGGACATATGGGACATCTAGGACGTCTGGGACGTCTGGGGCGTTAAGGACATATGGGACATTTAGGACGCCTCGGACATTAAAGACATATGGAACATATGGGACATCTGAGACGTCTGGGACGTTACAGACATATGGGACATCTAGGACGTCTGGGACGTCTGGGACGTTAAGGAGATATGGGACATTTAGGACGCCTGCGACATTAGGGACATATTGGACATATGGGACATCTGGGACGCCTGGGACATTAGGGACATATGAGACATATGGGACATCTGGGACGTCTGGGACGTTAAGGACATATGGGACATTTAGGACGTCTGGGACGTCTGGGACTTTAAGGACATATGGGACATTTAGGACGCTTTGGACATTAGGAACATATAAGACATATGGGACATATGGAGCATCTGGGACGCCTGGGACATTAGGGACATATGGAACATATGGGACATCTGGGACGTCTGGGACGTTAAGGGCATATGGGACATCTGAGACGTCTGGGAAGTTAGGGACATATATGACATTTAAGACGTCTGGGACGTTAGGGACATATGGAATATTTAGAACGCCTGGGACATTAGGGACATATTGGACATATGGGACATCTGGGACGTTAAGGACATATGGGACATCTAGGACGTCTGGGACGTCTGGGACGTTAAGGACATATGGGACATCTAGAACGTCTGGTACGTTAGGGACATATAGGACATTTAGGATGTCTGGGACGTTAGGGACATTTGGAATATCTAGGACGCCTGGGACATTAGGGACATATGGGACATATGGGACATCTGGGACTTCTGGGACGTTAGGGACATTTGGGACATCTGGGACGTCTGGGACGTTAAAGACATATGGGACATCTAGGACGTCCGGGACGTCCGGGACGTTAAGGACATATGGGACATTTAGGACGCCTGGAACATTAGGGACATATGGAACATATGGGACATCTGGGACTTCTGGGACGTTAGGGACATTTGGGACATCTGGGACGTCTGGGACGTTAAAGACATATGGGACATCTAGGACGTCTGGGACGTCTGGGACGTTAAGGACATATGGGACATCTAGAACGTCTGGTACGTTAGGGACATATAGGACATTTAGGATGTCTGGGACGTTAGGGACATTTGGAATATCTAGGACGCCTGGGACATTAGGGATATATGATACATTTGGAACATCTGGGACGTCTGGGACGTTAGGGACATATGGGTCATCTGGGACGTCTGGGACGTTAAGGACATATGGGACATCTAGGACGTCTGGGACGTTAGCAACATATGGGACTTCTGGGACGTCTGGGACTTTAGGGACATATGGGACATCTGGGACGTCTGGGACGTTAGACACATATAGGACATCTAGGACGTCTGTGACGATAGGGACATATGGGACATCTAGGACATCTCGAACGTCTGGGACGTTAGGGACATACGGGACAGCTGAGACGTCTGGGACGTTAGAGACATATGCGACATTTAGGACGTCCGGAACGTCTGGGACGTTAAGGACATATGGGACATTTAGGACGCTTGGGACGTGAGGGACATATGGGGCATATGGGACATCTGTGACGCCTGGGACATTAGGGACATATGGAACATTTGGCACATTTGGGACGTCTGGGACGTCTGGGACGTTAAGTGCATATGGGACATCTAGGGCGTCTGGTACGTCTGGGACGTTATGGACATATGGGACACTTAGGACGTCTGGGACGTTAGGGACATTTGGAATATCTAGGACGCCTGGGACATTAGGGACATATGGGACATATGGGACATCTGGGACTTCTGGGACGTTAGGGACATTTGGACTTCTGGGACGTCTGGGACGTTAAGGACATATGGGACATCTAGGACGTCTGGGACGTCCGGGACGTTAAGGACATATGGGACATTTAGGACGCCTGGGACGTCTGGGACGTTAAGGAGATATGGGATATTTAGGACGCCTGCGACATTAGGGACATATTGGACATATGGGACATCTGGGACGCCTGGGACATTAGGGACATATGGAACATCTCGGACGTCTGGGACGTTAAGGACATATGGGACATCTGGGACGTCTGGGACGTTAATAACATATGGGACATCTAGGAGGTCTTAGACGTCTGGGACGTTAAGGACATATGGGACATTTAGGACGCCTTGGACATTAGGAACATATGGGACATATGAGACATATGGAACATCTGGGACGCCTGGGACATTAGGGACATATGGAACATATGGGACATCTAAGACGTCTGGGACGTTAAGGACATATTGGACATCTAGGACGTCTGTGACGTCTGGGACGTTAAGGAGATATGGGACATTTAGGACGCCTGCGACATTAGGGACATATTGGACATATGGGATATCTGGGACGCCTGGGACATTAGGGACATATGGGACATATGGGACATCTGGGACGTCTGGGTCGTTAAGGACATATGGGACATCTAGGAAGTCTTGGACGTCTGGGACGTTAAGGACATATGGGACATTTAGGACGCCTTGGACATTAGGAACATATGGGACATATGGGACATATGGAACATCTGGGACGCCTGGGACATTAGGGACATATGGAACATATGGGACATCTGGGACGTCTGGGACGTTAAGGACATATGGGACATCTGGGACGTCTGGGACGTTAAGGACATATGGGATATCTAGGACGTCTGTGACGTCTGGGACGTTAAGGAGATATGGGACATTTAGGACGCCTGCGACATTAGGGACATATTGGACATATGGGACATTTGGGACGCCTGGGACATTAGGGACATATGGGACATATGGGACATCTCGGACGTCTGGGACGTTAGGGACATACGGGACAGCTGAGACGTCTGGGACGTTAGAGACATATGCGACAATTAGGACGTCCGGGACATCTGGGACGTTAAGGACATATGGGACATTTAGGACGCCTGGGACGTGAGGGACATATGGGGCATATGGGACATCTGGGACGCCTGGGACATTAGGGACATATGGGACATATGGGACATCCCGGACGTCTGGGACGTTAGGGACATACGGGACAGCTGAGAAGTCTGGGACGTTAGAGACATATGCGACATTTAGGACGTCCGGGACGTCTGGGACGTTAAGGACATATGGGACATTTAGGACGCCTGGGACGTGAGGGACATATGGGGCATATGGGACATCTGTGACGCCTGGGACATTAGGGACATATGGAACATATGGGACATTTGGGACGTCTGGGACGTCTGGGACGTTAAGGGCAATGGGACATCTAGGGCGTCTGGGACGTCTGGGACGTTATGGACATATGGGACATTTAGGACGCCTGGGATATTATGGTCATATGGGACATATGGGACGTCAAGGACACCTGGGACATTAGGGGCATATAGGACATATGGGACATCTGGGACGTCTGGGACATTAGGGACAAATGGAACATATGGGACATTTGGGACGTCTAGAACGTTAGGGACATTAGGGACATATGGGACATTTAGGACGTCTGGGACGTTAGGGACATATGGAACATCTAGGACGCCTGGGACATTAGGGACATATGGGACATATGGGACATCTGGGACGTCTGGGATGCTAGGGACATATGGGACATCTGGGACGTCTGGGACTTTAAGGACATATGTAACATCTAGGACGTCTGGGTCGTCTGGGACGTTAAAAACATTTAGGACGCCTGGGACATTAGGGATATATGGGCATATGGGCCATCTGGGACGCCTGGGACATTAGGGACAAATGAGACATATGGGACATCTGGGACGTTAGGGACATATGGGACATTTAGGACGCCTCGGACATTAGGGACATATGGAACATATGGGACATCTGAGACGTCTGGGACGTTAAGGACATATGGGACATCTAGGACGTCTGGGACGTCTGGGACGTTAAGGACATATGGAACATTTAGGACGCCTCGGACATTAGGGACATATGGAACATATGGGACATCTGAGACGTCAGGGACGTTACAGACATATGGGACATCTAGGACGTCTGGGACGTCTGGGACGTTAAGGAGATATGGGACATTTAGGACGCCTGCGACATTAGGGACATATTGGACATATGGGAAATTTGGGACGCCTGGAACATTAGGGACATATGGGACATATGGGACATCTGGGACGTCTGAGACGTTAGGGACATATGGGACATCTGGGACGTTTGGGACGTTAAGGACATGTGGGACATTTAGGACGTCTGGGACGTCTGGGACGTTAAGGACATATGGGACATCTAGGACGTCTGGGACGTCTGGGACGTTAAGGACATATGGGACATTTAGGACGCCTCGGACATTAGGGACATATGGAACATATGGGACATCTGAGACGTCTGGGACGTTAAGGACATATGGGACATCTAGGACGTCTGGGACGTCTGGGACGTTAAGGACATATGGGACATTTAGGACGCCTCGGACATTAGGGACATATGGAACATATGGGACATCTGAGACGTCTGGGGCGTTACAGACATATGGGACATCTAGGACGTCTGGGACGTCTGGGACGTTAAGGAGATATGGGACATTTAGGACGCCTGCGACATATTGGACATATGGGAAATTTGGGACGCCTGGGACATTAGGGACATATGGGACATATGGGACATCTGGGACGTCTGAGACGTTAGGGACATATGGGACATCTGGGACGTCTGGGACTTTAAGGACATATGGGACATTTAGGACGCTTTGGACATTAAGGACATATAAGACATATGGGACATATGGAGCATCTGGGACGCCTGGGACATTAGGGACATATGGAACATATGGGACATCTGGGACGCCTGGGACGTTAAGGACATGTGGGACATCTGAGACGTCTGGGACGTTAGGGACATATGGGACATTTAAGACGTCTGGGACGTTAGGGACATATGGAATATCTAGAACGCCTGGGACATTAGGGACATATGGGACATATGGGACATCTGGGACTTCTGGGACGTTAGGGACATTTGGGACATCTGGGACGTCTGGGACGTTAAGGACATATGGGACATCTAGGACGTCTGGGACGTCCGGGACGTTAAGGACATATGGGACATTTAGGACGCCTGAAACATTAGGGACATATGGGACATATGGGACATCTAATACTCCTGGGACATTAGGGATATATGATACATTTGGGACATCTGGGACGTCTGGGACGTTAGGGACATATGGGTCATCTGGGACGTCTGGGACGTTAAGGACATATGGGACATCTAGGACGTCTGGGACGTTAGGAACATATGGGACTTCTGGGACGTCTGGGACTTTAGGGACATATGGGACATCTGGGACGTCTGGGACGTTAGGAACATATAGGACATCTAGGACGTTTGTGACGATAGGGACATATGGGACATCTAGAACATCTCGGACGTCTGGGACGTTAGGGACATACGGGACTTCTGGGACGTCTGGGACTTTAGGGACATATGGGACATCTGGGACGTCTGGGACGTTAGGAACATATAGGGACCTTTGTGACGATATGGGCATATGGGCCATCTGGGACGCCTGGGACATTAGGGACAAATGAGACATATGGGACATCTGGGACGTTAGGGACATATGGGACATTTAGGACGCCTCGGACATTAGGGACATATGGAACATATGGGACATCTGAGACGTCTGGGACGTTAAGGACATATGGGACATCTAGGACGTCTGGGACGTCTGGGACGTTAAGGACATATGGAACATTTAGACGCCTCGGACATTAGGGACATATGGAACATATGGGACATCTGAGACGTCAGGGACGTTACAGACATATGGGACATCTAGGACGTCTGGGACGTCTGGGACGTTAAGGAGATATGGGACATTTAGGACGCCTGCGACATTAGGGACATATTGGACATATGGGGAAATTTGGGACGCCTGGAACATTAGGGACATATGGGACATCTGGGACGTCTGAGACGTTAGGGACATATGGGACATCTGGACGTTTGGGACGTTAAGGACATGTGGGACATTTAGAACGTCTGGGACGTCTGGGACGTTAAGGACATATGGGACATCTAGGACGTCTGGGACGTCTGGGACGTTAAGGACATATGGGACATTTAGGACGCCTCGGACATTAGGGACATATGGAACATATGGGACATCTGAGACGTCGGGGACGTTAAGGACATATGGGACATCTAGGACGTCTGGGACGTCTGGGACGTTAAGGACATATGGGACATTAGGACGCCTCGGACATTAGTGCGACATTAGCGACATATTGGACATATGGGAAATTTGGGACGCCTGGGACATTAGGGACATATGGGACATATGGGACATCTGGGACGTCTGAGACGTTAGGGACATATGGGACATCTGGGACGTCTGGGACTTTAAGGACATATGGGACATTTAGGACGCTTTGGACATTAGGGACATATAAGACATATGGGACATATGGAGCATCTGGGACGCCTGGGACATTAGGGACATTAGGGACATATGGAACATATGGGACATCTGGGACGTCTGGGACGTTAAGGACATGTGGGACATCTGAGACGTCTGGGACGTTAGGGACATATGGGACATTTAAGACGTCTGGGACGTTAGGGACATATGGAATATCTAGAACGCCTGGGACATTAGGGACATATGGGACATATGGGACATCTGGGACGTTAAGGACATATGGGACATCTAGGACGTCTGGGACGTCTGGGACGTTAAGGACATTTGGAATATCTAGGACGCCTGGGACATTAGGGACATATGGGACATATGGGACATCTGGGACTTCTGGGACGTTAGGGACATTTGGGACATCTGGGACGTCTGGGACGTTAAGGACATATGGGACATCTAGGACGTCTGGGACGTCCGGGACGTTAAGGACATATGGGACATTTAGGACGCCTGAAACATTAGGGACATATGGGACATATGGGACATCTAATACTCCTGGGACATTAGGGATATATGATACATTTGGGACATCTGGGACGTCTGGGACGTTAGGGACATATGGGTCATCTGGGACGTCTGGGACGTTAAGGACATATGGGACATCTAGGACGTCTGGGACGTTAGGAACATATGGGACTTCTGGGACGTCTGGGACTTTAGGGACATATGGGACATCTGGGACGTCTGGGACGTTAGGAACATATAGGACATCTAGGACGTTTGTGACGATAGGGACATATGGGACATCTAGGACATCTCGGACGTCTGGGACGTTAGGGACATACGGGACAGCTGAGACGTCTGGGACGTTAGAGACATATGCGACATTTAGGACGTCCGAGACGTCTGGGACGTTAAGGACATATGGGACATTTAGGACGCCTGTGACGTGAGGGACATATGGGGCATATGGGACATCTGTGACGCCTGGGACATTAGGGACATATGGAGCATATGGGACATTTGGGACGTCTGGGACGTCTGGGACGTTAAGGGCATATGGGACATCTAGGGCGTCTGGGACGTCTGGGACGTTATGGACATATGGGACATTTAGGACGTCTGGGACGTTAGGGACATTTGGAATATCTAGGACGCCTGGGACATTAGGGACATATGGGACATATGGGACATCTGGGACTTCTGGGACGTTAGGGACATTTGGGACATCTGGGACGTTTGGGACGTTAAGGACATATGGGACATCTAGGACATCTGGGACGTCCGGGACGTTAAGGACATATGGGACATTTAGGACGCCTGGGACGTCTGGGACGTTAAGGAGATATGGGACATTTAGGACGCCTGCGACATTAGGGACATATTGGACAAATGGGACATCTGGGACGCCTGGGACATTAGGGACATATGGGACATATGGAACATCTCGGACGTCTGGTACGTTAGGGACATATGGGACATCTGGGACGTATGGGACGTTAAGGACATATGGGACATCTAGGAGGTCTTGGACGTCTGGGACGTTAAGGACATATGGGACATTTAGGACGCCTTGGACATTAGGAACATATGGGACATATGGGACATATGGAACATCTGGGACACCTGGGACATTAGGGACATATGGAACATATGGGACATCTGGGAAGTCTGGGACGTTAAGGACATATGGGACATCTGGGACGTCTGGGACGTTAAAGACATATGGGACATCTAGGACGTCTGGGACGTCTGGGACGTTAAAGAGATATGGGACATTTAGGACGCCTGCGACATTAGGGACATATTGGAAATATGGGACATCTGGGACGCCTGGGACATTAGGGACATATGGGACATATGGGGCATCTGGGACGTCTGGGACGTTAGGGACATACGGAACATCTGGGACGTCTGGGACGTTAAGGACATATGGGACATTTAGGACGTCTGGGACGTCTGGGACGTTAAGGACATATGGGACATTTAGGACGCCTTGGACATTAGGAACATATGGGACATATTGGAAATATGGGACATCTGGGACGCCTGGGACATTAGGGACATATGGGACATATGGGGCATCTGGGACGTCTGGGACGTTAGGGACATACGGAACATCTGGGACGTCTGGGACGTTAAGGACATATGGGACATTTAGGACGTCTGGGACGTCTGGGACGTTAAGGACATATGGGACATTTAGGACGCCTTGGACATTAGGAACATATGGGACATATGGGACATATGGGACATCTGGGACGCCTGGGACATTAGGGACATATGGGACATATGGGGCATCTGGGACGTCTGGGACGTTAGGGACATACGGAACATCTGGGACGTCTGGGACGTTAAGGACATATGGGACATTTAGGACGTCTGGGACGTTAAGGACATATGGGACATTTAGGACGCCTTGGACATTACTGACATATAAGACATATGGGACATATGGAACATCTGGGACGCCTGGGACATTAGGGACATTTGAAACATATGGGACATCTGGGACGTCTGGGACGTTAAGGACATGTGGCACATTTAGGACGGTTTGGACGTTAGGAACATATGGAACATCTAGGACGCCTGGGACATTAGGAACACATGGGACGTCTGGGACGTTAAGGACATATGGGACATCTAGGACGTCTGGGACGTCTGGGACGTTAAGGAGATATGGGACATTTAGGACGCCTGCGACATTAGGGACATATTGGACATATGGGAAATTTGGGACGCCTGGAACATTAGGGACATATGGGACATATGGGACATCTGGGACTTCTGGGACGTTAGGGACATTTGGGACATCTGGGACGTCTGGGACGTTAAGGACATATGGGAAATCTAGGACATCTGGGACGTCCGGGACGTTAAGGACATATTGGACATTTAGGACGCCTGAAACATTAGGGACATATGGGACATATGGGACATCTAATACTCCTGGGACATTAGGGATATATGATACATTTGGGACACCTGGGACGTCTGGGACGTTAGGGACATATGGCTCATCTGGGACGTCTGGGACGTTAAGGACATATGGGACATCTAGGACGTCTGGGACGTTAGGAACATATGGGACTTCTGGGACGTCTGGGACTTTAGGGACATATGGGACATCTGGGACGTCTGGGACGTTAGGAACATATAGGACATCTAGGACGTCTGTGACGATAGGGACATATGGGACATCTAGGACATCTCGGACGTCTGGGACGTTAGGGACATACGGGACAGCTGAGACGTCTGGGACGTTAGAGACATATGCGACATTTAGGACGTCCGGGACGTCTTTGACGTTAAGGACATATGGGACATTTAGGACGCCTGCGACATTAGGGACATATTGGACATATGGGACATTTGGGACGCCTGGGACATTAGGGACATATGGGACATATGGGACATCTCGGACGTCTGGGACGTTAGGGACATACGGGACAGCTGAGACGTCTGGGGCGTTAGGGACATATGGGACATATGGGACATCTAATACGCCTGGGACATTAGGGATATATGAGACATATGGGACATATGGGACATCTGGGACGCCTGGGACATTAGGGACATATGGGACATATGGGGCATCTGGGACGTCTGGGACGTTAGGGACATACGGAACATCTGGGACGTCTGAGACGTTAAGGACATATGGGACATCTAGAACGTCTGGGACGTCTGGGACGTTAGGGACATATGGAACATTTAGGACGTCTGGGACGTTAGGGACATTTGGAATATCTAGGACGCCTGGGACATTAGGGACATATGGAACATATGGGACATCTGGGACTTCTAGGACGTTAAGGACATATGGGACATCTAGGACGTCTGGGACGTCTGGGACGTTAAGGACATATGGGACATCTAGAACGTCTGGGAAGTTAGGGACATATGTAAGATCTGGGACGCCTGGGACATTAGGGACATATGGGACATATGGGACATTTAGGACGTCTGGGACGTTAGGGACATATGGGACATCTGGGACGTTAAGGACATATGGGACATCTAGGACGTCTGGGACGTCTGGGACGTTAAGGACATATGGGACATCTAGAACGTCTGGGACGTTATCGGCATATGGAACATCTGGGACGCCTGGGACATTAGGGACATATGGGACATATGGGACATTTAGGACGTCTGGGACGTTAGGGACATATGGAATATCTAGGACGCCTGGGACATTAGGGACATATGGGACATCTGGGACGGCTGGGACGTTAGGGACATATGGGACATCTGGGACGTCTGGGACGTTAAGGACATATGGGCCATCTAGGACGTCTGGGACGTCTGGGACGTTAAGGACATATGAGACATTTAGACGCCTGGGACATTAGGGACATATGGGACATATGGGACATCTAATACGCCTGGGACATTAGGGATATATAAGACATTTGGGACATCTGGGACGTCTGGGACGTTAGAGACATATGGGACATCTAGGACGTCTGGGACGTTAGGAACATATGGGACTTCTGGGACGTCTGGGACTTTAGGGACATATGGGACATCTGGGACGTCTGGGACGTTAAGGACATATGGGACATCTAGGACGTCTGGGACGTTAGGAACATATTGGACTTCTGGGACGTCTGGGACTTTAGGGACATATGGGACATCTGGGACGTCTGGGACGTTAGGAACATATAGGACATCTAGGACGTCTGTGACGATAGGGACATATGGAACATCTAGGACATCTCGGACGTCTGGGACGTTAGGGACATGCGGGACAGCTGAGACGTCTGGGACGTTAGAGACATATGCGACATTTAAGACGTCCGGGACGTCTGGGACGTTAAAGACATATGGGACATATGGGACATTTAGGACGCATGGGACGTTAGGGACATATGAGGCATATGGGACATCTGTGACGCCTGGGACATTAGGGACATATGGAACATATGGGACATTTGGGACGTCTGGGACGTCTGGGACGTTAAGGGCATATGGGACATCTAGGGCGTCTGGAACGTCTGGGACATTATGGACATATGGGACATTTAGGACGCCAGGGATATTAGGGACATATGGGACATATGGGACATCTGGGACGTCTGGGACGTCTGGGACGTTAGGGACATATAGGACTTCTAGGAAGTCTGGGACGTTAGGGACATATGGAACATCTAGGACGTCTGGGACATCTGGGACGTTAGGGACATGTGGATCATCTAGGACGCCTGGGACATTAGGGACATATGGGACATATGGGACATCTGGGACGTCTGGGATGTTAGGAACTTATGGGACATCTGGGACATCTGGGACGTCTGGGACGTCTGGGACGTTAGGAACATATAGGACTTCTAGGAAGTCTGGGACGTTAATAACATATGGGACATCTAGGACGTCTGGGACGTCTGGGACGGTAAAGACATATGGAACATTTAGGACGCCTGGGACATTAGGGACATATGGGACATATGGGACATCTGGGACGCCTGGGACATTAGGGACAAATAAAACATATGGGACATCTGGGACGTCTAGAACGTTAGGGACATATGGGACATTTAGGACGTCTGGGACGTTAAGGACATCTGGGACATCTAGGACGTCTGCGACGTCTGGGACGTTAAGGACATATGGGACATTTAGGACGCTTGGGACATTAGGGACATATGGGCATATGGACCATCTAGGACGCCTGGGACATTAGGGACAAATGGGACATATGGGACATCTGGGACGTCTGGGATGCTAGGGACATATGGGACATTTGGGACGTCTGGGACGTTAAGGACATCTGGGACATCTAGGACGTCTGCGACGTCTGGGACGTTAAGGACATATGGGACATTTAGGACGCTTGGGAGATTAGGGACATATGGGCATATGGACCATCTAGGACGCCTGGGACATTAGGGACAAATGGGACATATGGGACATCTGGGACGTCTGGGACGTTAGGAACATATGGGACATCTGGGACGTCTGGGACGCTAAGGACATATGGGACATCTAAGACGTCTGGGACGTCTGGGACGTTAAGGACATATGGGACATTTAGGACGTCTCGGACATTAGGTACTGTGGGACATATGGGACATCTGGGACGTCTGGGACGTTAAGGACATATGGGACATCTGAGACGTCTGGGACGTTAGGGACATATGGGACATTTAAGACGTCTGGGACGTTAGGGACATATGGAATATCTAGGACGCCTGGGACATTAGGGACATATGGGACATATGGGACATCTGGGACGTTAAGGACATATGGGACATCTAGGACGTCTGGGACGTCTGGGACGTCTGGGACGTTAAGGACATTTGGAATATCTAGGACGCCTGGGACATTAGGGACATATGGGACATATGGGACATCTGGGACTTCTGGGACGTTAGGGACATTTGGGACATCTGGGACGTCTGGGACGTTAAGGACATATGGGAAATCTAGGACATCTGGGACGTCCGGGACGTTAAGGACATATTGGACATTTAGGACGCCTGAAACATTAGGGACATATGGGACATATGGGACATCTAATACTCCTGGGACATTAGGGATATATGATACATTTGGGACACCTGGGACGTCTGGGACGTTAGGGACATATGGCTCATCTGGGACGTCTGGGACGTTAAGGACATATGGGACATCTAGGACGTCTGGGACGTTAGGAACATATGGGACTTCTGGGACGTCTGGGACTTTAGGGACATATGGGACATCTGGGACGTCTGGGACGTTAGGAACATATAGGACATCTAGGACGTCTGTGACGATAGGGACATATGGGACATCTAGGACATCTCGGACGTCTGGGACGTTAGGGACATACGGGACAGCTGAGACGTCTGGGACGTTAGAGACATATGCGACATTTAGGACGTCCGGGACGTCTTTGACGTTAAGGACATATGGGACATTTAGGACGCCTGCGACATTAGGGACATATTGGACATATGGGACATTTGGGACGCCTGGGACATTAGGGACATATGGGACATATGGGACATCTCGGACGTCTGGGACGTTAGGGACATACGGGACAGCTGAGACGTCTGGGGCGTTAGGGACATATGGGACATATGGGACATCTAATACGCCTGGGACATTAGGGATATATGAGACATATGGGACATATGGGACATCTGGGACGCCTGGGACATTAGGGACATATGGGACATATGGGGCATCTGGGACGTCTGGGACGTTAGGGACATACGGAACATCTGGGACGTCTGAGACGTTAAGGACATATGGGACATCTAGAACGTCTGGGACGTCTGGGACGTTAGGGACATATGGAACATTTAGGACGTCTGGGACGTTAGGGACATTTGGAATATCTAGGACGCCTGGGACATTAGGGACATATGGAACATATGGGACATCTGGGACTTCTAGGACGTTAAGGACATATGGGACATCTAGGACGTCTGGGACGTCTGGGACGTTAAGGACATATGGGACATCTAGAACGTCTGGGAAGTTAGGGACATATGTAAGATCTGGGACGCCTGGGACATTAGGGACATATGGGACATATGGGACATTTAGGACGTCTGGGACGTTAGGGACATATGGGACATCTGGGACGTTAAGGACATATGGGACATCTAGGACGTCTGGGACGTCTGGGACGTTAAGGACATATGGGACATCTAGAACGTCTGGGACGTTATCGACATATGGAACATCTGGGACGCCTGGGACATTAGGGACATATGGGACATATGGGACATTTAGGACGTCTGGGACGTTAGGGACATATGGAATATCTAGGACGCCTGGGACATTAGGGACATATGGGACATCTGGGACGGCTGGGACGTTAGGAACATATGGGACATCTGGGACGTCTGGGACGTTAAGGACATATGGGACATCTAGGACGTCTGGGACGTCTGGGACGTTAAGGACATATGAGACATTTAGACGCCTGGGACATTAGGGACATATGGGACATATGGGACATCTAATACGCCTGGGACATTAGGGATATATAAGACATTTGGGACATCTGGGACGTCTGGGACGTTAGAGACATATGGGACATCTAGGACGTCTGGGACGTTAGGAACATATGGGACTTCTGGGACGTCTGGGACTTTAGGGACATATGGGACATCTGGGACGTCTGGGACGTTAAGGACATATGGGACATCTAGGACGTCTGGGACGTTAGGAACATATTGGACTTCTGGGACGTCTGGGACTTTAGGGACATATGGGACATCTGGGACGTCTGGGACGTTAGGAACATATAGGACATCTAGGACGTCTGTGACGATAGGGACATATGGAACATCTAGGACATCTCGGACGTCTGGGACGTTAGGGACATGCGGGACAGCTGAGACGTCTGGGACGTTAGAGACATATGCGACATTTAAGACGTCCGGGACGTCTGGGACGTTAAAGACATATGGGACATATGGGACATTTAGGACGCATGGGACGTGAGGGACATATGAGGCATATGGGACATCTGTGACGCCTGGGACATTAGGGACATATGGAACATATGGGACATTTGGGACGTCTGGGACGTCTGGGACGTTAAGGGCATATGGGACATCTAGGGCGTCTGGAACGTCTGGGACATTATGGACATATGGGACATTTAGGACGCCAGGGATATTAGGGACATATGGGACATATGGGACATCTGGGACGTCTGGGACGTCTGGGACGTTAGGGACATATAGGACTTCTAGGAAGTCTGGGACGTTAGGGACATATGGAACATCTAGGACGTCTGGGACATCTGGGACGTTAGGGACATGTGGATCATCTAGGACGCCTGGGACATTAGGGACATATGGGACATATGGGACATCTGGGACGTCTGGGATGTTAGGAACTTATGGGACATCTGGGACATCTGGGACGTCTGGGACGTCTGGGACGTTAGGAACATATAGGACTTCTAGGAAGTCTGGTACGTTAATAACATATGGGACATCTAGGACGTCTGGGACGTCTGGGACGGTAAAGACATATGGAACATTTAGGACGCCTGGGACATTAGGGACATATGGGACATATGGGACATCTGGGACGCCTGGGACATTAGGGACAAATAAAACATATGGGACATCTGGGACGTCTAGAACGTTAGGGACATATGGGACATTTAGGACGTCTGGGACGTTAAGGACATTTGGGACATCTAGGACGTCTGCGACGTCTGGGACGTTAAGGACATATGGGACATTTAGGACGCTTGGGACATTAGGGACATATGGGCATATGGACCATCTAGGACGCCTGGGACATTAGGGACAAATGGGACATATGGGACATCTGGGACGTCTGGGATGCTAGGGACATATGGGACATTTGGGACGTCTGGGACGTTAAGGACATCTGGGACATCTAGGACGTCTGCGACGTCTGGGACGTTAAGGACATATGGGACATTTAGGACGCTTGGGAGATTAGGGACATATGGGCATATGGACCATCTAGGACGCCTGGGACATTAGGGACAAATGGGACATATGGGACATCTGGGACGTCTGGGACGTTAGGAACATATGGGACATCTGGGACGTCTGGGACGCTAAGGACATATGGGACATCTAAGACGTCTGGGACGTCTGGGACGTTAAGGACATATGGGACATTTAGGACGTCTCGGACATTAGGTACTGTGGGACATATGGGACATCTGGGACGTCTGGGACGTTAAGGACATATGGGACATCTGAGACGTCTGGGACGTTAGGGACATATGGGACATTTAAGACGTCTGGGACGTTAGGGACATATGGAATATCTAGGACGCCTGGGACATTAGGGACATATGGGACATATGGGACATCTGGGACGTTAAGGACATATGGGACAACTAGGACGTCTGGGACGTCTGGGACGTCTGGGACGTTAAGGACATTTGGAATATCTAGGACGCCTGGGACATTAGGGACATATGGGACATATGGGACATCTGGGACTTCTGGGACGTTAGGGACATTTGGGACATCTGGGACGTCTGGGACGTTAAGGACATATGGGAAATCTAGGACATCTGGGACGTCCGGGACGTTAAGGACATATTGGACATTTAGGACGCCTGAAACATTAGGGACATATGGGACATATGGGACATCTAATACTCCTGGGACATTAGGGATATATGATACATTTGGGACACCTGGGACGTCTGGGACGTTAGGGACATATGGCTCATCTGGGACGTCTGGGACGTTAAGGACATATGGGACATCTAGGACGTCTGGGACGTTAGGAACATATGGGACTTCTGGGACGTCTGGGACTTTAGGGACATATGGGACATCTGGGACGTCTGGGACGTTAGGAACATATAGGACATCTAGGACGTCTGTGACGATAGGGACATATGGGACATCTAGGACATCTCGGACGTCTGGGACGTTAGGGACATACGGGACAGCTGAGACGTCTGGGACGTTAGAGACATATGCGACATTTAGGACGTCCGGGACGTCTTTGACGTTAAGGACATATGGGACATTTAGGACGCCTGCGACATTAGGGACATATTGGACATATGGGACATTTGGGACGCCTGGGACATTAGGGACATATGGGACATATGGGACATCTCGGACGTCTGGGACGTTAGGGACATACGGGACAGCTGAGACGTCTGGGGCGTTAGGGACATATGGGACATATGGGACATCTAATACGCCTGGGACATTAGGGATATATGAGACATATGGGACATATGGGACATCTGGGACGCCTGGGACATTAGGGACATATGGGACATATGGGGCATCTGGGACGTCTGGGACGTTAGGGACATACGGAACATCTGGGACGTCTGAGACGTTAAGGACATATGGGACATCTAGAACGTCTGGGACGTCTGGGACGTTAGGGACATATGGAACATTTAGGACGTCTGGGACGTTAGGGACATTTGGAATATCTAGGACGCCTGGGACATTAGGGACATATGGAACATATGGGACATCTGGGACTTCTAGGACGTTAAGGACATATGGGACATCTAGGACGTCTGGGACGTCTGGGACGTTAAGGACATATGGGACATCTAGAACGTCTGGGAAGTTAGGGACATATGTAAGATCTGGGACGCCTGGGACATTAGGGACATATGGGACATATGGGACATTTAGGACGTCTGGGACGTTAGGGACATATGGGACATCTGGGACGTTAAGGACATATGGGACATCTAGGACGTCTGGGACGTCTGGGACGTTAAGGACATATGGGACATCTAGAACGTCTGGGACGTTATCGACATATGGAACATCTGGGACGCCTGGGACATTAGGGACATATGGGACATATGGGACATTTAGGACGTCTGGGACGTTAGGGACATATGGAATATCTAGGACGCCTGGGACATTAGGGACATATGGGACATCTGGGACGTCTGGGACGTTAGGGACATATGGAATATCTAGGACGCCTGGGACATTAGGGACATATGGGACATCTGGGACGTCTGGGACGTTAGGAACATATAGGACATCTAGGACGTCTGTGACGATAGGGACATATGGGACATCTAGGACATCTCGGACGTCTGGGACGTTAGGGACATACGGGACAGCTGAGACGTCTGGGACGTTAGAGACATATGCGACATCTAGGACGTCTGTGACGTCTGGGACGTTAAGGAGATATGGGACATTTAGGACGCCTGCGACATTAGGGACATATTGGACATATGGGACATTTGGGACGCCTGGGACATTAGGGACATATGGGACATATGGGACATCTCGGACGTCTGGGACGTTAGGGACATACGGGACAGCTGAGACGTCTGGGACGTTAGAGACATATGCGACATTTAGGACGTCCGGGACATCTGGGACGTTAAGGACATATGGGACATTTAGGACGCCTGTGACGTGAGGGACATATGGGGCATATGGGACATCTGGGACGCCTGGGACATTAGGGACATATGGGACATATGGGACATCCCGGACGTCTGGGACGTTAGGGACATACGGGACAGCTGAGACGTCTGGGACGTTAGAGACATATGCGACATTTAGGACGTCCGGGACGTCTGGGACGTTAAGGACATATGGGACATTTAGGACGCCTGGGACGTGAGGGACATATGGGGCATATGGGACATCTGTGACGCCTGGGACATTAGGGACATATGGAACATATGGGACATTTGGGACGTCTGGGACGTCTGGGACGTTAAGGGCAATGGGACATCTAGGGCGTCTGGGACGTCTGGGACGTTATGGACATATGGGACATTTAGGACGCCTGGGATATTATGGTCATATGGGACATATGGGACGTCAAGGACACCTGGGACATTAGGGGCATATAGGACATATGGGACATCTGGGACGTCTGGGACATTAGGGACAAATGGAACATATGGGACATCTGGGACGTCTAGAACGTTAGGGACATTAGGGACATATGGGACATTTAGGACGTCTGGGACGTTAGGGACATATGGAACATCTAGGACGCCTGGGACATTAGGGACATATGGGACATATGGGACATCTGGGACGTCTGGGATGCTAGGGACATATGGGACATCTGGGACGTCTGGGACGTTAAGGACATATGGGACATCTAGGACGTCTGGGTCGTCTGGGACGTTAAAAACATTTAGGACGCCTGGGACATTAGGGACATATGGGCATATGGGCCATCTGGGACGCCTGGGACATTAGGGACAAATGAGACATATGGGACATCTGGGACGTTAGGGACATATGGGACATTTAGGACGCCTCGGACATTATAGACATATGGAACATATGGGACATCTGAGACGTCTGGGACGTTAAGGACATATGGGACATCTAGGACGTCTGGGACGTCTGGGACGTTAAGGACATATGGAACATTTAGGACGCCTCGGACATTAGGGACATATGGAACATATGGGACATCTGAGACGTCAGGGACGTTACAGACATATGGGACATCTAGGACGTCTGGGACGTCTGGGACGTTAAGGAGATATGGGACATTTAGGACGCCTGCGACATTAGGGACATATTGGACATATGGGAAATTTGGGACGCCTGGAACATTAGGGACATATGGGACATATGGGACATCTGGGACGTCTGAGACGTTAGGGACATATGGGACATCTGGGACGTTTGGGACGTTAAGGACATGTGGGACATTTAGGACGTCTGGGACGTCTGGGACGTTAAGGACATATGGGACATCTAGGACGTCTGGGACGTCTGGGACGTTAAGGACATATGGGACATTTAGGACGCCTCGGACATTAAGGACATATGGAACATATGGGACATCTGAGACGTCTGGGACGTTAAGGACATATGGGACATCTAGGACGTCTGGGACGTCTGGGACGTTAAGGACATATGGGACATTTAGGACGCCTCGGACATTAGGGACATATGGAACATATGGGACATCTGAGACGTCTGGGGCGTTACAGACATATGGGACATCTAGGACGTCTGGGACGTCTGGGACGTTAAGGAGATATGGGACATTTAGGACGCCTGCGACATTAGCGACATATTGGACATATGGGAAATTTGGGACGCCTGGGACATTAGGGACATATGGGACATATGGGACATCTGGGACGTCTGAGACGTTAGGGACATATGGGACATCTGGGACGTCTGGGACTTTAAGGACATATGGGACATTTAGGACGCTTTGGACATTAGGGACATATAAGACATATGGGACATATGGAGCATCTGGGACGCCTGGGACATTAGGGACATATGGAACATATGGGACATCTGGGACGTCTGGGACGTTAAGGACATGTGGGACATCTGAGACGTCTGGGACGTTAGGGACATATGGGACATTTAAGACGTCTGGGACGTTAGGGACATATGGAATATCTAGAACGCCTGGGACATTAGGGACATATGGGACATATGGGACATCTGGGACGTTAAGGACATATGGGACATCTAGGACGTCTGGGACGTCTGGGACGTTAAGGACATTTGGAATATCTAGGACGCCTGGGACATTAGGGACATATGGGACATATGGGACATCTGGGACTTCTGGGACGTTAGGGACATTTGGGACATCTGGGACGTCTGGGACGTTAAGGACATATGGGACATCTAGGACGTCTGGGACGTCCGGGACGTTAAGGACATATGGGACATTTAGGACGCCTGAAACATTAGGGACATATGGGACATATGGGACATCTAATACTCCTGGGACATTAGGGATATATGATACATTTGGGACATCTGGGACGTCTGGGACGTTAGGGACATATGGGTCATCTGGGACGTCTGGGACGTTAAGGACATATGGGACATCTAGGACGTCTGGGACGTTAGGAACATATGGGACTTCTGGGACGTCTGGGACTTTGGGGACATATGGGACATCTGGGACGTCTGGGACGTTAGGAACATATAGGACATCTAGGACGTTTGTGACGATAGGGACATATGGGACATCTAGGACATCTCGGACGTCTGGGACGTTAGGGACATACGGGACTTCTGGGACGTCTGGGACTTTAGGGACATATGGGACATCTGGGACGTCTGGGACGTTAGGAACATATAGGACATCTAGGACGTTTGTGACGATATGGGCATATGGGCCATCTGGGACGCCTGGGACATTAGGGACAAATGAGACATATGGGACATCTGGGACGTTAGGGACATATGGGACATTTAGGACGCCTCGGACAATAGGGACATATGGAACATATGGGACATCTGAGACGTCTGGGACGTTAAGGACATATGGGACATCTAGGACGTCTGGGACGTCTGGGACGTTAAGGACATATGGAACATTTAGGACGCCTCGGACATTAGGGACATATGGAACATATGGGACATCTGAGACGTCAGGGACGTTACAGACATATGGGACATCTAGGACGTCTGGGACGTCTGGGACGTTAAGGAGATATGGGACATTTAGGACGTCTGCGACATTAGGGACATATTGGACATATGGGAAATTTGGGACGCCTGGAACATTAGGGACATATGGGACATATGGGACATCTGGGACGTCTGAGACGTTAGGGACATATGGGACATCTGGGACGTTTGGGACGTTAAGGACATGTGGGACATTTAGGACGTCTGGGACGTCTGGGACGTTAAGGACATATGGGACATCTAGGACGTCTGGGACGTCTGGGACGTTAAGGACATATGGGACATTTAGGACGCCTCGGACATTAGGGACATATGGAACATATGGGACATCTGAGACGTCTGGGGCGTTACAGACATATGGGACATCTAGGATGTCTGGGACGTCTGGGACGTTAAGGAGATATGGGACATTTAGGACGCCTGCGACATTAGCGACATATTGGACATATGGGAAATTTGGGACGCCTGGGACATTAGGGACATATGGGACATATGGGACATCTGGGACGTCTGAGACGTTAGGGACATATGGGACATCTGGGACGTCTGGGACTTTAAGGACATATGGGACATTTAGGACGCTTTGGACATTAGGGACATATAAGACATATGGGACATTTAGGACGCCTCGGACATTAGGGACATATGGAACATATGGGACATCTGAGACGTCTGGGGCGTTACAGACATATGGGACATCTAGGATGTCTGGGACGTCTGGGACGTTAAGGAGATATGGGACATTTAGGACGCCTGCGACATTAGCGACATATTGGACATATGGGAAATTTGGGACGCCTGGGACATTAGGGACATATGGGACATATGGGACATCTGGGACGTCTGAGACGTTAGGGACATATGGGACATCTGGGACGTCTGGGACTTTAAGGACATATGGGACATTTAGGACGCTTTGGACATTAGGGACATATAAGACATATGGGACATATGGAGCATCTGGGACGCCTGGGACATTAGGGACATTAGGGACATATGGAACATATGGGACATCTGGGACTTCTAGGACGTTAAGGACATATGGGACATCTAGGACGTCTGGGACGTCTGGGACGTTAAGGACATATGGGACATCTAGAACGTCTGGGAAGTTAGGGACATATGTAAGATCTGGGACGCCTGGGACATTAGGGACATATGGGACATATGGGACATTTAGGACGTCTGGGACGTTAGGGACATATGGGACATCTGGGACGTTAAGGACATATGGGACATCTAGGACGTCTGGGACGTCTGGGACGTTAAGGACATATGGGACATCTAGAACGTCTGGGACGTTATCGACATATGGAACATCTGGGACGCCTGGGACATTAGGGACATATGGGACATATGGGACATTTAGGACGTCTGGGACGTTAGGGACATATGGAATATCTAGGACGCCTGGGACATTAGGGACATATGGGACATCTGGGACGGCTGGGACGTTAGGAACATATGGGACATCTGGGACGTCTGGGACGTTAAGGACATATGGGACATCTAGGACGTCTGGGACGTCTGGGACGTTAAGGACATATGAGACATTTAGACGCCTGGGACATTAGGGACATATGGGACATATGGGACATCTAATACGCCTGGGACATTAGGGATATATAAGACATTTGGGACATCTGGGACGTCTGGGACGTTAGAGACATATGGGACATCTAGGACGTCTGGGACGTTAGGAACATATGGGACTTCTGGGACGTCTGGGACTTTAGGGACATATGGGACATCTGGGACGTCTGGGACGTTAAGGACATATGGGACATCTAGGACGTCTGGGACGTTAGGAACATATTGGACTTCTGGGACGTCTGGGACTTTAGGGACATATGGGACATCTGGGACGTCTGGGACGTTAGGAACATATAGGACATCTAGGACGTCTGTGACGATAGGGACATATGGAACATCTAGGACATCTCGGACGTCTGGGACGTTAGGGACATGCGGGACAGCTGAGACGTCTGGGACGTTAGAGACATATGCGACATTTAAGACGTCCGGGACGTCTGGGACGTTAAAGACATATGGGACATATGGGACATTTAGGACGCATGGGACGTGAGGGACATATGAGGCATATGGGACATCTGTGACGCCTGGGACATTAGGGACATATGGAACATATGGGACATTTGGGACGTCTGGGACGTCTGGGACGTTAAGGGCATATGGGACATCTAGGGCGTCTGGAACGTCTGGGACATTATGGACATATGGGACATTTAGGACGCCAGGGATATTAGGGACATATGGGACATATGGGACATCTGGGACGTCTGGGACGTCTGGGACGTTAGGGACATATAGGACTTCTAGGAAGTCTGGGACGTTAGGGACATATGGAACATCTAGGACGTCTGGGACATCTGGGACGTTAGGGACATGTGGATCATCTAGGACGCCTGGGACATTAGGGACATATGGGACATATGGGACATCTGGGACGTCTGGGATGTTAGGAACTTATGGGACATCTGGGACATCTGGGACGTCTGGGACGTCTGGGACGTTAGGAACATATAGGACTTCTAGGAAGTCTGGTACGTTAATAACATATGGGACATCTAGGACGTCTGGGACGTCTGGGACGGTAAAGACATATGGAACATTTAGGACGCCTGGGACATTAGGGACATATGGGACATATGGGACATCTGGGACGCCTGGGACATTAGGGACAAATAAAACATATGGGACATCTGGGACGTCTAGAACGTTAGGGACATATGGGACATTTAGGACGTCTGGGACGTTAAGGACATTTGGGACATCTAGGACGTCTGCGACGTCTGGGACGTTAAGGACATATGGGACATTTAGGACGCTTGGGACATTAGGGACATATGGGCATATGGACCATCTAGGACGCCTGGGACATTAGGGACAAATGGGACATATGGGACATCTGGGACGTCTGGGATGCTAGGGACATATGGGACATTTGGGACGTCTGGGACGTTAAGGACATCTGGGACATCTAGGACGTCTGCGACGTCTGGGACGTTAAGGACATATGGGACATTTAGGACGCTTGGGAGATTAGGGACATATGGGCATATGGACCATCTAGGACGCCTGGGACATTAGGGACAAATGGGACATATGGGACATCTGGGACGTCTGGGACGTTAGGAACATATGGGACATCTGGGACGTCTGGGACGCTAAGGACATATGGGACATCTAAGACGTCTGGGACGTCTGGGACGTTAAGGACATATGGGACATTTAGGACGTCTCGGACATTAGGTACTGTGGGACATATGGGACATCTGGGACGTCTGGGACGTTAAGGACATATGGGACATCTGAGACGTCTGGGACGTTAGGGACATATGGGACATTTAAGACGTCTGGGACGTTAGGGACATATGGAATATCTAGGACGCCTGGGACATTAGGGACATATGGGACATATGGGACATCTGGGACGTTAAGGACATATGGGACAACTAGGACGTCTGGGACGTCTGGGACGTCTGGGACGTTAAGGACATTTGGAATATCTAGGACGCCTGGGACATTAGGGACATATGGGACATATGGGACATCTGGGACTTCTGGGACGTTAGGGACATTTGGGACATCTGGGACGTCTGGGACGTTAAGGACATATGGGAAATCTAGGACATCTGGGACGTCCGGGACGTTAAGGACATATTGGACATTTAGGACGCCTGAAACATTAGGGACATATGGGACATATGGGACATCTAATACTCCTGGGACATTAGGGATATATGATACATTTGGGACACCTGGGACGTCTGGGACGTTAGGGACATATGGCTCATCTGGGACGTCTGGGACGTTAAGGACATATGGGACATCTAGGACGTCTGGGACGTTAGGAACATATGGGACTTCTGGGACGTCTGGGACTTTAGGGACATATGGGACATCTGGGACGTCTGGGACGTTAGGAACATATAGGACATCTAGGACGTCTGTGACGATAGGGACATATGGGACATCTAGGACATCTCGGACGTCTGGGACGTTAGGGACATACGGGACAGCTGAGACGTCTGGGACGTTAGAGACATATGCGACATTTAGGACGTCCGGGACGTCTTTGACGTTAAGGACATATGGGACATTTAGGACGCCTGCGACATTAGGGACATATTGGACATATGGGACATTTGGGACGCCTGGGACATTAGGGACATATGGGACATATGGGACATCTCGGACGTCTGGGACGTTAGGGACATACGGGACAGCTGAGACGTCTGGGGCGTTAGGGACATATGGGACATATGGGACATCTAATACGCCTGGGACATTAGGGATATATGAGACATATGGGACATATGGGACATCTGGGACGCCTGGGACATTAGGGACATATGGGACATATGGGGCATCTGGGACGTCTGGGACGTTAGGGACATACGGAACATCTGGGACGTCTGAGACGTTAAGGACATATGGGACATCTAGAACGTCTGGGACGTCTGGGACGTTAGGGACATATGGAACATTTAGGACGTCTGGGACGTTAGGGACATTTGGAATATCTAGGACGCCTGGGACATTAGGGACATATGGAACATATGGGACATCTGGGACTTCTAGGACGTTAAGGACATATGGGACATCTAGGACGTCTGGGACGTCTGGGACGTTAAGGACATATGGGACATCTAGAACGTCTGGGAAGTTAGGGACATATGTAAGATCTGGGACGCCTGGGACATTAGGGACATATGGGACATATGGGACATTTAGGACGTCTGGGACGTTAGGGACATATGGGACATCTGGGACGTTAAGGACATATGGGACATCTAGGACGTCTGGGACGTCTGGGACATTAAGGACATATATCCTTAAAGTCCCAGACGTCCCAGTATATCCCATATGTCCTATACCTATCTAACGTCCCAGACGTCCCAGATGTCCCATATGTCCCTAACGTCCCAGATGTTCCATATGTCCCTAAAGTCTTAGACGTCCTAGATGTCTTATATGTCTCTAACGCCCCAGCCGTCCCAGATCTCCCATATGTCCCTAACGTCCCAGACGTGCTAGATGTCCCTTATATCCTTAACGTCCCAGACGGCCTAGATGTCCCATATGCCAATAACGTCCCAGACGTCCCAGATGTCCTATATGTCCCATATGTCCCTAATGTCCCAGGCGTAACAGACCTCCCATATGTCCCATATGTCCCTAACGTCCAGGGCGTCCTAAATGTCCAATATGTCCTTAACGTCCCAGACGTCCCAGTTGTCCCATATGTCCTTAACGTCCCAGACGTCCCAAATGTCCCATATGTCCCTAATGTCCCAGGCGTCCTAAATGTCCCATATGTCCTTATCGTTCCAGACGTCCCAGACGTCTTAGATGTCCCAAATGTCCTTAACGTCCCAGATGTCCCATATGTCCCATATGTTTCTAATGTCCCAGGCGTCCTAGATGTTCCATATGTCCCTAACGTCCCAGACGTCCCAGATGTCCTATATGTCCCATATGTCCTTAACGTCCCAGACGTCCCAGATGTCCCATATGTCCCTAACGTCCCAGATGTTCCATATGTCCCTAAAGTCTTAGACGTCCTAGATGTCTTATATGTCCCTAACGTCCCAGCCGTCCCATATCTCCCATATGTCCCTAACGTCCCAGACGTGCTAGATGTCCCTTATATCCTTAACGTCCCAGACGGCCCAGATGTCCCATATGCCAATAACGTCCCAGACGTCCCAGATGTCCTATATGTCCCATATGTCCCTAATGTCCCAGGCGTCCCAAACCTCCCATATGTCCCATATGTCCCTAACGTCCAGGGCGTCCTAAACGTCCAATATGTCCTTAACGGCCCAGACGTCCCAGACGTCCTAGATGTCCCATATGTCCTAAACGTCCCAGACGTCCCAGATGTCCCATATGTCCGTAAAGTCCCAGACGTCCCAGATGTTCAATGTGTCCCATATGTCCCTTATGTCCCAGGCCTCCTAAATGTCCCATATGTCCTTAACGTCCCAGGCGTCCCAGATGTCCCATATGTCCGTAACGTCCTAGACGTCCCAGATGTTCAATGTGTCCCATATGTCCCTAATGTCCCAGGCGTCCCAGATGTCCCATATGTCCCAAATGTCCCTAATGTCCCAGGCGTCTTAAATGTCCCATATGTCTTTAACGTTCCAGACGTCCCAGACGTCTTTGATGTCCCAAATGTCCTTAACGTCCCAGACTTTCCAGATGTCCCATATGTCCCATATGTTTATAATGTCCCAGGCGTCCTAGATGTTCCATATGTCCCTAACGTCCCAGACGTCCCAGATGTCCTATATGTCCGATATGTCCTTAACGTCCCAGACGTCCCAGATTTCCCATATGTCCTAAACGTCCCAGACGTCCTAAATGTCCCATATGTCCCTAATGTCCCAGGCGTCCTGAATGTCCCATATGTTCTTAACGTCCCAGACGTCCCAGACGCCCTAGATGTCCCATATGTCATTAACGTCCCGGACGTCCCAGATGTCCCATATGTCCCTAACGTCCCAGACGTCCCAGATGTCCCATATGTCCCATATGTCCCTAATGTCCAAGGCGTCCCAGATGTCCCATATGTCCCATATGTCCCTAATGTCCCAGGCGTCCTAAATGTCCCATATGTCCTTGAAGTCCCAGACGTCCCAAACGTCCTAGATGTCCCATATGTCCTTAAAGTCCCAGACGTCTCAGATGTCCCATATGTCCCATGTGTCCCTAATGACCCAGGCGTCCTAGATGTTCCATATGTCCCTAACGTCCAAAACGTCCTAAATGTCCCATATGTCCCTAACGTCCCAGCTGTCCCGTATGTCCCTAACGCCCTAGATGTCCTATATGTCCTTAACGTCCCAGACGTCCCAGATGAGCCATATGTCCCTAACGTCCCAGACGTCCCAGATGTCCCAAAGGTCTTATATATTTTTAATGTCCCAGGCGTATTAGATGTCCCATATGTCCCATATGTCCCTTATGTGCCAGGCGTCCTAAATGTCCCATATGTCTTTAACGTTTTGGACGTCCCAGACGTCCTAGATGTCCCATATGTCCTTAACGTCCCAGACGTCCCAGATGTCCCATATGTCCCTAACGTCCCAGACGTCCCAGATGTCCCATATGTCCCTAATGTCCCAGGCGTCCTTGAAATTCCATATGTCCCTAACGTCCCAGACGTCCCATATGTCCTTAACGTCCCAGACGTCCCAGACGTCCTAAATGTCCCATATGTCCCTAACGTCCCAGACGTCTCAGACGTCCTAAATGTCCTATATGTCCCTAACGTCCCAAACGTCTCAGACGTCCTAAATGTCCCATATGTCCCTAACGTCCCAGACGTCCCATATGTCCCTAATGTCCTAGACGTCCTACATGTCCCATATGTCCCTAACGTCCAGGCCGTCTCAGACGTCCTAGATGTCCTATATGTCCCTAACGTCCCAGACGTCCCAGATGTCCCATATGTCCCTAACGTCTCAGACGTCCCAGATGTCCCATATGTCCTTAACGTCCCAGACGTCCCAGATGTCCCATATGTCTCATATGTCCCTAATGTTCCAGGAGTCCCAGATGTTCCATATGTTCCATATGTCCCTAATGTCCCAGACGTCCCAGATGTCCCATATGTCCCTAACGTCCCAGATGTTCCATATGTCCCTAACGTCCCAGATGTCCTAGATGCCTTATATGCCCCTAACGTCCCAGACGTCCCAGATTTCCCATATGTCCCTAACGTCCCAGACGTCCTAGGTGTCCCTTATATCCTTAATGTCCCAGACGTCCCAGATGTCCCATATGTCAATAACGTCCCAGACGTCCCAGATGTCCTATATGTCCCATATGTCCCTAATGTCCCAGGCGTCCCGGACCTCCCATATGTCCCATATGTCCCTAATGTCCAGGGCGTCCTAAATGTCCCATATGTCCTTAACGTCCCAGACGTCCCAGACGTCCTAGATGTAACATATGTCCTTAACGTCCCAGACGTCCCAGATATCCCATATGTCCCATATGTCCCTAATGTCCAGGGCGTCCTAAATGTCCCATATCTCCTTAACGTCCCAGACGTCCCAGACGTCCTAGATGTCCCAAATGTCCTTAACGTCCCAGACGTCCCAGATGTCCCATATGTTTCATATGTTTCTAATGTCCCAGGCGTCCTAGATGTTCCATATGTCCCTAACGTCCCAGACGTCCCAGATGTTCTAGATGTCCCATATGTCCTTAACGTCCCAGACGTCCCAGATGTCCCATATGTCCCTAACGTCCCAGACGTCCCAGATGTCTCATATGTATCTAATATCCCAGGCGTAGTAATTGTCCCATATGTCCTTAACGTCCCAGACGTCCCAGACGCCCCAGATGTCCCATATGTCTTTAACGTCCCAGACGTCCGAGACGTCCTAGATGTCCCATATGTCCTTAACGTCCCAGACGTCCCAGATGTCCCATATGTCCCTAGCATCCCAGACGTCCAAGATGTCCCATATGTCCTTAACGTCCCAGACCTCCCAGATGTCCCATATGTAACTAACGTCCCAGACGTCCCAGATGTCCCATATGTCCCATAAGTCCCTAATGTCCCAGGCGTCCCAGATGTCCCATATGTCCCATATGTCCCTAATGTCCCAGGCGTCATAAATGTCCCATATGTCCTTAACGTCCCAGACGTCCCAGATTTACCATATGTCCCTAACGTCCCAGACGTCCCAGATGTCCCATATGTCCCATATGTCCCTAATGTCCCAGACGTCCTAGATGTCCCATATATCCTTAACGTCCCAGACGTCCCAGTATATCCCATATGTTCTATACCTCCCTAACGTCCCAGACGTCCCAGATGTTCCATATGTCCCTAACGTCCCAGATGTTTCATATGTCCCTAAAGTCCCAGACGTCCTAGATGTCTTATATGTCCCTAACGTCCCAGACGTCCCAGATCTCCCATATGTCCCTAACGTCCCAGACGTGCTAGATGTCCCTTACATCCTTAACGTCCCAGACGTCCCAGATGTCCCATATGTCCCATATGTCCCTAACGTCCCAGACGTGCTAGATGTCCCTTACATCCTTAACGTCCCAGACGTCCCAGTATATCCCATATGTTCTATACCTCCCTAACGTCCCAGACGTCCCAGATGTTCCATATGTCCCTAACGTCCCAGATGTTTCATATGTCCCTAAAGTCCCAGACGTCCTAGATGTCTTATATGTCCCTAACGTCCCAGACGTCCCAGATCTCCCATATGTCCCTAACGTCCCAGACGTCCCAGATGTTCCATATGTCCCTAACGTCCCAGATGTTTCATATGTCCCTAAAGTCCCAGACGTCCTAGATGTCTTATATGTCCCTAACGTCCCAGACGTCCCAGATCTCCCATATCTCCCTAACGTCCCAGACGTGCTAGATGTCCCTTACATCCTTAACGTCCCAGACGTCTCAGACGTCCTAAATGTCCTATATGTCCTTAACGTCCCAGACGTCCCATATGTCCTTAACGTCACAGACGTCCCAGATGTTCCATATGTCCCTAACGTCCCAGACGTCCCAGATGTTCCATATGTCCCTAACGTCCCAGATGTTTCATATGTCCCTAAAGTCCCAGACGTCCTAGATGTCTTATATGTCCCTAACGTCCCAGACGTCCCAGATCTCCCATATGTCCCTAACGTCCCAGACGTGCTAGATGTCCCTTACATCCTTAACGTCCCAGACGTCTCAGACGTCCTAAATGTCCCATATGTCCCTAACGTCCCAGACGTCCCAGATGTCTCAAATGTCCCTAATATCCCAGGCGTAGTAATTGTCCCATATGTCCTTAACGTCCCAGACGTCCCAGACGCCCCAGATGTCCCATATGTCTTTAACGTCCCAGACGTCCCAGACGTCCTAGATGTCTCATATGTCCTTAACGTCCCAGACGTCCCAGATGTCCCATATGTCCCTAGCATCCCAGACGTCCAAGATGTCCCATATGTCCTTAACGTCCCAGACGTCCCAGATGTCCCATATGTAACTAACGTCCCAGACGTCCCAGATTTACCATATGTCCCTAACGTCCCAGACGTCCCAGATGTCCCATATGTCCCATATGTCCCTAATGTCCCAGGCGTCCTAAATGTCTCATATGTCCTTAAAGTCCCAGACGTCACAGATTTACCATATGTCCCTAACGTCCCAGACGTCCCAGATGTCCCATATGTCCCATATGTCCCTAATGTCCCAGACGTCCTAGATGTCCCATATATCCTTAACGTCCCAGACGTCCCAGTATATCCCATATGTTCTATACCTCCCTAACGTCCCAGACGTCCCAGATGTTCCATACGTCCCTAACGTCCCAGATGTTTCATATGCCCCTAAAGTCCCAGACGTCCTAGATGTCTTATATGTCCCTAACGTCCCAGACGTCCCAGATCTCCCATATGTCCCTAACGTCCCAGACGTGCTATATGTCCCTTACATCCTTAACGTCCCAGACGTCCCAGATGTCCCATATGTCCCATATGTCCCTAACGTCCCAGACGTGCTAGATGTTCCTTACATCCTTAACGTCCCAGACGTCCCAGTATATCCCATATGTTCTATACCTCCCTAACGTCCCAGACGTCCCAGATGTTCCATATGTCCCTAACGTCCCAGATGTTTCATATGTCCCTAAAGTCCCAGACGTCCTAGATGTCTTATATGTCCCTAACGTCCCAGACGTCCCAGATCTCCCATATGTCCCTAACGTCCCAGACGTCCCAGATGTTCCATATGTCCCTAACGTCCCAGATGTTTCATATGTCCCTAAAGTCCCAGACGTCCTAGATGTCTTATATGTCCCTAACGTCCCAGACGTCCCAGATCTCCCATATCTCCCTAACGTCCCAGACGTGCTAGATGTCCCTTACATCCTTAACGTCCCAGACGTCTCAGACGTCCTAAATGTCCTATATGTCCCTAACGTCCCAGACTTCCCATATGTCCTTAACGTCCCAGACGTCCCAGATGTTCCATATGTCCCTAACGTCCCAGACGTCCCAGATGTTCCATATGTCCCTAACGTCCCAGATGTTTCATATGTCCCTAAAGTCCCAGACGTCCTAGATGTCTTATATGTCCCTAACGTCCCAGACGTCCCAGATCTCCCATATGTCCCTAACGTCCCAGACGTGCTAGATGTCCCTTACATCCTTAACCTCCCAGTCGTCTCAGACGTCCTAAATGTCCCATATGTCCCTAACGTCCCAGACGTCCCATATGTCCTTAACGTCCCAGACGTCCCAGACGTCCTAAATGTCTCATATGTCCCTAATGTCCTAGACGTCCTACATGTCCCATATGTCCCTAACGTCCCAGACGTCTCAGACGTCCTAGATGTCCTATATATCCCTAACGTCCCAGATGTCCCAGATGTCCCATATGTCCCTAACGTCTCAGACGTTCCAGATGTCCCATATGTCCTTAACGTCCCAGACGTCCCAGATGTCCCATATGTCTCATATGTCCCTAATGTTCCAGGCGTCCCAGATGTTCCATATGTCCCATATGTCCCTAATGTCCCAGACGTCCCAGATGTCCCATATGTCCCTAACGTCCCAGATGTTCCATATGTCCCTAACGTCCCAGATGTCCCAGATGTCCTATATGTCCCATATGTTCCTAATGTCCCAGGCGTCCCAGACCTCCCATATGTCCCATATGTCCCAAACGTCCAGGACGTCTTAAATGTCCAATATTTCCTTAACGTCCCAGACATCCCAGACGTCCCAGATGTTCCATATGTCCCTAACGTCCCAGACGTCCCAGATGTTCCATATGTCCCTAACGTCCCAGATGTTTCATATGTCCCTAAAGTCCCAGACGTCCTAGATGTCTTATATGTCCCTAACGTCCCAGACGTCCCAGATCTCCCATATGTCCCTAACGTCCCAGACGTGCTAGATGTCCCTTACATCCTTAACGTCCCAGACGTCTCAGACGTCCTAAATGTCCCATATGTCCCTAACGTCCCAGACGTCCCAGATGTCTCAAATGTCCCTAATATCCCAGGCGTAGTAATTGTCCCATATGTCCTTAACGTCCCAGACGTCCCAGACGCCCCAGATGTCCCATATGTCTTTAACGTCCCAGACGTCCCAGACGTCCTAGATGTCCCATATGTCCTTAACGTCCCAGACGTCCCAGATGTCCCATATGTCCCTAGCATCCCAGACGTCCAAGATGTCCCATATGTCCTTAACGTCCCAGACGTCCCAGATGTCCCATATGTAACTAACGTCCCAGACGTCCCAGATTTACCATATGTCCCTAACGTCCCAGACGTCCCAGATGTCCCATATGTCCCATATGTCCCTAATGTCCCAGGCGTCCTAAATGTCCCATATGTCCTTAACGTCCCAGACGTCACAGATTTACCATATGTCCCTAACGTCCCAGACGTCCCAGATGTCCCATATGTCCCATATGTCCCTAATGTCCCAGACGTCCTAGATGTCCCATATATCCTTAACGTCCCAGACGTCCCAGTATATCCCATATGTTCTATACCTCCCTAACGTCCCAGACGTCCCAGATGTTCCATACGTCCCTAACGTCCCAGATGTTTCATATGTCCCTAAAGTCCCAGACGTCCTAGATGTCTTATATGTCCCTAACGTCCCAGACGTCCCAGATCTCCCATATGTCCCTAACGTCCCAGACGTGCTAGATGTCCCTTACATCCTTAACGTCCCAGACGTCCCAGATGTCCCATATGTCCCATATGTCCCTAACGTCCCAGACGTGCTAGATGTTCCTTACATCCTTAACGTCCCAGACGTCCCAGTATATCCCATATGTTCTATACCTCCCTAACGTCCCAGACGTCCCAGATGTTCCATATGTCCCTAACGTCCCAGATGTTTCATATGTCCCTAAAGTCCCAGACGTCCTAGATGTCTTATATGTCCCTAACGTCCCAGACGTCCCAGATCTCCCATATGTCCCTAACGTCCCAGACGTCCCAGATGTTCCATATGTCCCTAACGTCCCAAATGTTTCATATGTCCCTAAAGTCCCAGACGTCCTAGATGTCTTATATGTCCCTAACGTCCCAGACGTCCCAGATCTCCCATATCTCCCTAACGTCCCAGACGTGCTAGATGTCCCTTACATCCTTAACGTCCCAGACGTCTCAGACGTCCTAAATGTCCTATATGTCCCTAACGTCCCAGACGTCCCATATGTCCTTAACGTCCCAGACGTCCCAGATGTTCCATATGTCCCTAACGTCCCAGACGTCCCAGATGTTCCATATGTCCCTAACGGCCCAGATGTTTCATATGTCCCTAAAGTCCCAGACGTCCTAGATGTCTTATATGTCCCTAACGTCCCAGACGTCCCAGATCTCCCATATGTCCCTAACGTCCCAGACGTGCTAGATGTCCCTTACATCCTTAACGTCCCAGTCGTCTCAGACGTCCTAAATGTCCCATATGTCCCTAACGTCCCAGACGTCCCATATGTCCTTAACGTCCCAGACGTCCCAGACGTCCTAAATGTCTCATATGTCCCTAATGTCCTAGACGTCCTACATGTCCCATATGTCCCTAACGTCCCAGACGTCTCAGACGTCCTAGATGTCCTATATATCCCTAACGTCCCAGATGTCCCAGATGTCCCATATGTCCCTAACGTCTCAGACGTTCCAGATGTCCCATATGTCCTTAACGTCCCAGACGTCCCAGATGTCCCATATGTCTCATATGTCCCTAATGTTCCAGGCGTCCCAGATGTTCCATATGTCCCATATGTCCCTAATGTCCCAGACGTCCCAGATGTCCCATATGTCCCTAACGTCCCAGATGTTCCATATGTCCCTAACGTCCCAGATGTCCCAGATGTCCTATATGTCCCATATGTCCCTAATGTCCCAGGCGTCCCAGACCTCCCATATGTCCCATATGTTCCAAACGTCCAGGACGTCTTAAATGTCCAATATTTCCTTAACGTCCCAGACATCCCAGACGTTCTAGATGTCCCATATGTCCTAAACGTCCCAGACGTCCCAGATGTCCCATATGTCCGTAACGTCCCAGACGTCCCAGATGTTCAATGTGTCCCATATGTCCCTAATGTCCCAGGCCTGCTAAATGTCCCATATGTCCTTAACGTCCCAGGCTTCCCAGATGTCCCATATGTCCGTAACGTCCCAGACGTCCCAGATGTTCAATGTGTCCCATATGTCCCTAATGTCCCAGGCGTCCCAGATGTCCCATATGTCCCAAATGTCCCTAATGTCCCAGGCGTCCTAAATGTCCCATATGTCCTTAACGTTCCAGACTTCCCAGACGTCTTAGATGTCCCAAATGTCCTTAACGTCTTAGATGTCCCATATGTCCCATATGTTTCTAATGTCCCAGACGTCCTAAATGTCCCATATGTCCTTAACGTCCCAGACGTCCCAGATGTCCCATATGTCCGTAACGTCCCAGACGTCCCAGATGTTCAATGTGTCCCATATGTCCCTAATGTCCCAGGCCTGCTAAATGTCCCATATGTCCTTAACGTCCCAGGCGTCCCAGATGTCCCATATGTCCGTAACGTCCCAGACGTCCCAGATGTTCAATGTGTCCCATATGTCCCTAATGTCCCAGGCGTCCCAGATGTCCCATATGTCCCAAATGTCCCTAATGTCCCAGGCGTCGTAAATGTCCCATATGTCCTTAACGTTCCAGACGTCCCAGACGTCTTAGATGTCCCAAATGTCCTTAACGTCTTAGATGTCCCATATGTCCCATATGTTTCTAATGTCCCAGGCGTCCTAGATGTTCCATATGTCCCTAACGTCCCAGACGTCCCAGATGTCCTATATGTCCCATATGTCCTTAACGTCCCAGACGTCCCAGATGTCCCATATGTCCTTAACGTCTCAGACGTCCCAAATGTCCCATATGTCCCTAATGTCCCAGGCGTCCTAAATGTCCCATATGTCCTTAACGTCCCAGACGTCCCAGACGCCCTAGATGTCCCATATGTCATTAACGTCCCAGACGTCCCAGATGTCCCATATGTCCCTAACGTCCCATACGTCCCAGATGTCCCATATGTCCCATATGTCTCTAATGTCCGAGGCGTCCCAAATGTCCCATATGTCCCATATGTCCCTAATGTCCCAGACGTCCTAGATGTCCCATATATCCTTAACGTCCCAGACGTCCCAGTATATCCCATATGTTCTATACCTCCCTAACGTCCCAGACGTCCCAGATGTTCCATATGTCCCTAACGTCCCAGATGTTTCATATGTCCCCTAAAGTCCCAGACGTCCTAGATGTCTTATATGTCCCTAACGTCCCAGACGTCCCAGATCTCCCATATGTCCCTAACGTCCCAGACGTGCTAGATGTCCCTTACATCCTTAACGTCCCAGACGTCCCAGATGTCCCATATGTCCCATATGTCCCTAACGTCCCAGACGTGCTAGATGTCCCTTACATCCTTAACGTCCCAGACGTCCCAGTATATCCCATATGTTCTATACCTCCCTAACGTCCCAGACGTCCCAGATGTTCCATATGTCCCTAACGTCCCAGATGTTTCATATGTCCCTAAAGTCCCAGACGTCCTAGATGTCTTATATGTCCCTAACTTCCCAGACGTCCCAGATCTCACATATGTCCCTAACGTCCCAGACGTCCCAGATGTTCCATATGTCCCTAACGTCCCAGATGTTTCATATGTCCCTAAAGTCCCAGACGTCCTAGATGTCTTATATGTCCCTAACGTCCCAGACGTCCCAGATCTCCCATATCTCCCTAACGTCCCAGACGTGCTAGATGTCCCTTACATCCTTAACGTCCCAGACTTCTCAGACGTCCTAAATGTCCTATATGTCCCTAACGTCCCAGACGTCCCATATGTCCTTAACGTCCCAGACGTCCCAGATGTTCCATATGTCCCTAACGTCCCAGACGTCCCAGATGTTCCATATGTCCCTAACGTCCCAGATGTTTCATATGTCCCTAAAGTCCCAGACGTCCTAGATGTCTTATATGTCCCTAACGTCCCAGACGTCCCAGATCTCCCATATGTCCCTAACGTCCCAGACGTGCTAGATGTCCCTTACATCCTTAACGTCCCAGACGTCTCAGACGTCCTAAATGTCCCATATGTCCCTAACGTCCCAGACGTCCCAGATGTCTCAAATGTCCCTAATATTCTAGGCGTAGTAATTGTCCCATATGTCCTTAACGTCCCAGACGTCCCAGACGCCCCAGATGTCCCATATGTCTTTAACGTCCCAGACGTCCCAGACGTCCTAGATGTCCCATATGTCCTTAACGTCCCAGACGTCCCAGATGTCCCATATGTCCCTAGCATCCCAGACGTCCAAGATGTCCCATATGTCCTTAACGTCCCAGACGTCCCAGATGTCCCATATGTAACTAACGTCCCAGACGTCCCAGATTTACCATATGTCCCTAACGTCCCAGACGTCCCAGATGTCCCATATGTCCCATATGTCCCTAATGTCCCAGGCGTCCTAAATGTCCCATATGTCCTTAAAGTCCCAGACGTCACAGATTTACCATATGTCCCTAACGTCCCAGACGTCCCAGATGTCCCATATGTCCCATATGTCCCTAATGTCCCAGACGTCCTAGATGTCCCATATATCCTTAACGTCCCAGACGTCCCAGTATATCCCATATGTTCTATACCTCCCTAACGTCCCAGACGTCCCAGATGTTCCATACGTCCCTAACGTCCCAGATGTTTCATATGCCCCTAAAGTCCCAGACGTCCTAGATGTCTTATATGTCCCTAACGTCCCAGACGTCCCAGATCTCCCATATGTCCCTAACGTCCCAGACGTGCTATATGTCCCTTACATCCTTAACGTCCCAGACGTCCCAGATGTCCCATATGTCCCATATGTCCCTAACGTCCCAGACGTGCTAGATGTTCCTTACATCCTTAACGTCCCAGACGTCCCAGTATATCCCATATGTTCTATACCTCCCTAACGTCCCAGACGTTTCAGATGTTCCATATGTCCCTAACGTCCCAGATGTTTCATATGTCCCTAAAGTCCCAGACGTCCTAGATGTCTTATATGTCCCTAACGTCCCAGACGTCCCAGATCTCCCATATGTCCCTAACGTCCCAGACGTCCCAGATGTTCCATATGTCCCTAACGTCCGAGATGTTTCATATGTCCCTAAAGTCCCAGACGTCCTAGATGTCTTATATGTCCCTAACGTCCCAGACGTCCCAGATCTCCCATATCTCCCTAACGTCCCAGACGTGCTAGATGTCCCTTACATCCTTAACGTCCCAGACGTCTCAGACGTCCTAAATGTCCTATATGTCCCTAACGTCCCAGACGTTCCATATGTCCTTAACGTCCCAGACGTCCCAGATGTTCCATATGTCCCTAACGTCCCAGACGTCCCAGATGTTCCATATGTCCCTAACGTCCCAGATGTTTCATATGTCCCTAAAGTCCCAGACGTCCTAGATGTCTTATATGTCCCTAACGTCCCAGACGTCCCAGATCTCCCATATGTCCCTAACGTCCCAGACGTGCTAGATGTCCCTTACATCCTTAACCTCCCAGTCGTCTCAGACGTCCTAAATGTCCCATATGTCCCTAACGTCCCAGACGTCCCATATGTCCTTAACGTCCCAGACGTCCCAGACGTCCTAAATGTCTCATATGTCCCTAATGTCCTAGACGTCCTACATGTCCCATATGTCCCTAACGTCCCAGACGTCTCAGACGTCCTAGATGTCCTATATATCCCTAACGTCCCAGATGTCCCAGATGTCCCATATGTCCCTAACGTCTCAGACGTGCCAGATGTCCCATATGTCCTTAACGTCCCAGACGTCCCAGATGTCCCATATGTCTCATATGTCCCTAATGTTCCAGGCGTCCCAGATGTTCCATATGTCCCATATGTCCCTAATGTCCCAGACGTCCCAGATGTCCCATATGTCCCTAACGTCCCAGATGTTCCATATGTCCCTAACGTCCCAGATGTCCCAGATGTCCTATATGTCCCATATGTCCCTAATGTCCCAGGCGTCCCAGACCTCCCATATGTCCCATATGTCCCAAACGTCCAGGACGTCTTAAATGTCCAATATTTCCTTAACGTCCCAGACATCCCAGACGTCCCAGATGTTCCATATGTCCCTAACGTCCCAGACGTCCCAGATGTTCCATATGTCCCTAACGTCCCAGATGTTTCATATGTCCCTAAAGTCCCAGACGTCCTAGATGTCTTATATGTCCCTAACGTCCCAGACGTCCCAGATCTCCCATATGTCCCTAACGTCCCAGACGTGCTAGATGTCCCTTACATCCTTAACGTCCCAGACGTCTCAGACGTCCTAAATGTCCCATATGTCCCTAACGTCCCAGACGTCCCAGATGTCTCAAATGTCCCTAATATCCCAGGCGTAGTAATTGTCCCATATGTCCTTAACGTCCCAGACGTCCCAGACGCCCCAGATGTCCCATATGTCTTTAACGTCCCAGACGTCCCAGACGTCCTAGATGTCCCATATGTCCTTAACGTCCCAGACGTCCCAGATGTCCCATATGTCCCTAGCATCCCAGACGTCCAAGATGTCCCATATGTCCTTAACGTCCCAGACGTCCCAGATGTCCCATATGTAACTAACGTCCCAGACGTCCCAGATTTACCATATGTCCCTAACGTCCCAGACGTCCCAGATGTCCCATATGTCCCATATGTCCCTAATGTCCCAGGCGTCCTAAATGTCCCATATGTCCTTAACGTCCCAGACGTCACAGATTTACCATATGTCCCTAACGTCCCAGACGTCCCAGATGTCCCATATGTCCCATATGTCCCTAATGTCCCAGACGTCCTAGATGTCCCATATATCCTTAACGTCCCAGACGTCCCAGTATATCCCATATGTTCTATACCTCCCTAACGTCCCAGACGTCCCAGATGTTCCATACGTCCCTAACGTCCCAGATGTTTCATATGTCCCTAAAGTCCCAGACGTCCTAGATGTCTTATATGTCCCTAACGTCCCAGACGTCCCAGATCTCCCATATGTCCCTAACGTCCCAGACGTGCTAGATGTCCCTTACATCCTTAACGTCCCAGACATCCCAGATGTCCCATATGTCCCATATGTCCCTAACGTCCCAGACGTGCTAGATGTTCCTTACATCCTTAACGTCCCAGACGTCCCAGTATATCCCATATGTTCTATACCTCCCTAACGTCCCAGACGTCCCAGATGTTCCATATGTCCCTAACGTCCCAGATGTTTCATATGTCCCTAAAGTCCCAGACGTCCTAGATGTCTTATATGTCCCTAACGTCCCAGACGTCCCAGATCTCCCATATGTCCCTAACGTCCCAGACGTCCCAGATGTTCCATATGTCCCTAACGTCCCAAATGTTTCATATGTCCCTAAAGTCCCAGACGTCCTAGATGTCTTATATGTCCCTAACGTCCCAGACGTCCCAGATCTCCCATATCTCCCTAACGTCCCAGACGTGCTAGATGTCCCTTACATCCTTAACGTCCCAGACGTCTCAGACGTCCTAAATGTCCTATATGTCCCTAACGTCCCAGACGTCCCATATGTCCTTAACGTCCCAGACGTCCCAGATGTTCCATATGTCCCTAACGTCCCAGACGTCCCAGATGTTCCATATGTCCCTAACGGCCCAGATGTTTCATATGTCCCTAAAGTCCCAGACGTCCTAGATGTCTTATATGTCCCTAACGTCCCAGACGTCCCAGATCTCCCATATGTCCCTAACGTCCCAGACGTGCTAGATGTCCCTTACATCCTTAACGTCCCAGTCGTCTCAGACGTCCTAAATGTCCCATATGTCCCTAACGTCCCAGACGTCCCATATGTCCTTAACGTCCCAGACGTCCCAGACGTCCTAAATGTCTCATATGTCCCTAATGTCCTAGACGTCCTACATGTCCCATATGTCCCTAACGTCCCAGACGTCTCAGACGTCCTAGATGTCCTATATATCCCTAACGTCCCAGATGTCCCAGATGTCCCATATGTCCCTAACGTCTCAGACGTTTCAGATGTCCCATATGTCCTTAACGTCCCAGACGTCCCAGATGTCCCATATGTCTCATATGTCCCTAATGTTCCAGGCGTCCCAGATGTTCCATATGTCCCATATGTCCCTAATGTCCCAGACGTCCCAGATGTCCCATATGTCCCTAACGTCCCAGATGTTCCATATGTCCCTAACGTCCCAGATGTCCCAGATGTCCTATATGTCCCATATGTCCCTAATGTCCCAGGCGTCCCAGACCTCCCATATGTCCCATATGTCCCAAACGTCCAGGACGTCTTAAATGTCCAATATTTCCTTAACGTCCCAGACATCCCAGACGTCCTAGATGTCCCATATGTCCTAAACGTCCCAGACGTACCAGATGTCCCATATGTCCGTAACGTCCCAGACGTCCCAGATGTTCAATGTGTCCCATATGTCCCTAATGTCCCAGGCCTGCTAAATGTCCCATATGTCCTTAACGTCCCAGGCTTCCCAGATGTCCCATATGTCCGTAACGTCCCAGACGTCCCAGATGTTCAATGTGTCCCATATGTCCCTAATGTCCCAGGCGTCCCAGATGTCCCATATGTCCCAAATGTCCCTAATGTCCCAGGCGTCCTAAATGTCCCATATGTCCTTAACGTTCCAGACTTCCCAGACGTCTTAGATGTCCCAAATGTCCTTAACGTCTTAGATGTCCCATATGTCCCATATGTTTCTAATGTCCCAGGCGTCCTAAATGTCCCATATGTCCTTAACGTCCCAGACGTCCCAGATGTCCCATATGTCCGTAACGTCCCAGACGTCCCAGATGTTCAATGTGTCCCATATGTCCCTAATGTCCCAGGCCTGCTAAATGTCCCATATGTCCTTAACGTCCCAGGCGTCCCAGATGTCCCATATGTCCGTAACGTCCCAGACGTCCCAGATGTTCAATGTGTCCCATATGTCCCTAATGTCCCAGGCGTCCCAGATGTCCCATATGTCCCAAATGTCCCTAATGTCCCAGGCGTCGTAAATGTCCCATATGTCCTTAACGTTCCAGACGTCCCAGACGTCTTAGATATCCCAAATGTCCTTAACGTCTTAGATGTCCCATATGTCCCATATGTTTCTAATGTCCCAGGCGTCCTAGATGTTCCATATGTCCCTAACGTCCCAGACGTCCCAGATGTCCTATATGTCCCATATGTCCTTAACGTCCCAGACGTCCCAGATGTCCCATATGTCCTTAACGTCTCAGACGTCCCAAATGTCCCATATGTCCCTAATGTCCCAGGCGTCCTAAATGTCCCATATGTCCTTAACGTCCCAGACGTCCCAGACGCCCTAGATGTCCCATATGTCATTAACGTCCCAGACGTCCCAGATGTCCCATATGTCCCTAACGTCCCATACGTCCCAGATGTCCCATATGTCCCATATGTCTCTAATGTCCGAGGCGTCCCAAATGTCCCATATGTCCCATATGTCCCTAATGTCCCAGGCGTCCTAAATGTCCCATATGTCCTTAAAGTCCCAGACGTCCCAGACGTCCAGACGTCCCAGATGTCCCATATGTCCCATGTGTACCTAATGACCCAGGCGTCCTAGATGTTCCATATGTCCCTAACGTCCAAGACGTCCTAAATGTCCCATATGTCCCTAACGTCCCAGACGTCCCAGCTGTCCCGTATGTCCCTAACGCCCCTGACGTCCCAGACGTCTTAGATGTCTTATATGTCGTTAACGTCCCAGACGTCCCAGATGAGCCATATGTCCCTAACGTCCCAGACGTCCCAGATGTCCCAAAGGTCTTATATATCCTTAATGTCACAGGCGTATTAGATGTCCCATATGTCCCATACGTCACTAATGTGCCAGGCGTCCTAAATGTCTTATATGTCTTTAACGTCCGGACGTCCCAGACGTCCTAGATGTCCCATATGTCCTTAACGTCCCAGACGTCCCAGATGTCCCATATGTCCCTAACGTCCCAGACGTCCCAGATGTCCCATATGTCCCATATGTCCCTAATGTCCCAGGCGTCCTAGAAATTCCATATGTCCCTAACGTCCCAGACGTCCCATATGTCCTTAACGTCCCAGACGTCCCAGACGTCCTAAATGTCCCATATGTCCCTAACGTCCCAGACGTCTCAGACGTCCTAGATGTCCTATATGTCCCTAACGTCCCAGACGTCTCAGACGTCCTAAATGTCCTATATGTCCCTAACGTCCCAGACGTCCCATATGTCCTTAACGTCCCAGACGTCCCAGACGACCTAAATGTCCCATATGTCCCTAATGTCCCAGACGTCCTACATGTCCCATATGTCCCTTACGTCCCAGACGTCTCAGACGTCCTAGATGTCCTATATGTCCTAACGTCCCAGACGTCCCAGGTATCCCATATGTCCCATATGTCCCTAATGTCCAGGGCGTCCTAAATGTCCCATATCTCCTTAACGTCCCAGACGTCCCAGACGTCCTAGATGTCCCAAATGTCTTTAACGTCCCAGACGTCCCAGATGTCCCATATGTTTCAAATGATTCTAATGTCCCAGGCGTCCTATATGTTCCATATGTCCCTAACGTCCCAGACGTCCCAGATGTCTTAGATGTCCCATATGTCCTTAACGTCCCAGACGTCCCATGAGCCTAACGTCCCAGACGTCCCAGATGTCCCATATGTCCCTAATATCCCAGGCGTAGTAATTCTCACATATGTCCTTAACGTCCCAGACGTCCCAGACGCCCCAGATGTCCCATATGTCCTTAACGTCCCAGACGTCCCAGACGTCCTAGATGTCCCATATGTCCTTAACGTCCCAGACGTCCCAGATGTCCCATATGTCCCTAGCATCCCAGACGTCCCAGATGTCCCATATGTCCTTAACGTCCAAGACGTCTCAGATGTCCCATATGTAACTAACGTCCCAGACGTCCCAGATGTCCCATATGTCCAATATGTCCCTAATGTCCCAGGCGTCCCACATGTCCCATATGTCCCATATGTCCCTAATGTCCCAGGCGTCCTAAATGTTCCATATGTCTTTAACGTCCCAGACGTCCCAGACGTCCTAGATGTCCCATATGTCCTTAACGTCCCAAACGTCCCAGATTTACCATATGTCCCTAACGTCCCAGACGTCCCAGATGTCCCATATGTCCCATATGTCCCTAATGTCCCAGACGTCCTAGATGTCCCATATATCCTTAACGTCCCAGACGTCCCAGTATATCCCATATGTCCTATACCTCCCTAACGTCCCAGACGTCCCAGATGTCCCATATGTCCCTAACGTCCCAGATGGTCCATATTCCCCTAAAGTCCCAGACGTCCTAGTTGTCTTATATGTCCCTAACGTCCCAGACGTCCCAGATCTCCCATAAGTGCCTAACGTCCCAGACGTGCTAGATGTCCCTTATATTCTTAACGTCCCAGACGTCCCAGATGTCCCATACGCCAATAACGTTTCAGACGTCCCAGATGTCCTATATGTCCCATATGTCCCTAATGTCCCGGCGTCCCAGACCTCCCATATGTCCCATATGTGCCTAACGTCCAGGGCGCCCTAAATGTCCATTATGTCCTTAACGTCCCAGACGTCCCAGACGTCCTAGATGTCCCATATGTCCTAAACGTCCCAGACGTCCCAGATGTCCCATATGGCCGTAACGTCCCAGACGTCCCAGATGTTCCATGTGTCCCATATGTCCCTAATGTCCCAGGCCTCCTAAATGTCCCATATGTCTTTGACGTCCCAGGCGTCCCAGATGTCCCATATGTCCCAAATGTCCCTAATGTCCCAGGCGTCCTAAATGTCCCATATGTCCTTAACGTTCCAGATCTCCCAGACGTCTTAGATGTCCCAAATGTCCTTAACGTCCCAGATGTCCCATATGTCCCATATGTTTCTAATGTCCCAGGCGTCCTAGATGTTCCATATGTCCCTAACATCCCAGACGTCCCAGATGTTCTATATGTCCCATATGTCCTTAGCGTCCCAGACGTCCCAGATGTCCCATATGTCCTTAACGTCCCAGACGTCCCAAATGTCCCATATGTCCCTAATGTCCCAGGCGTCCTAAATGTCCCATATTTCCTTAACGTCCCAGACGTCCCAGACGCCCTAGATGTCCCATATGTCATTAACGTCCCGGACGTCCCAGATGTTCCATATGTCCCTAACGTCCCAGACGTCCCAGATGTCCCATATGTCCCATATGTCCCTAATGTCCGAGGCGTCCCAGATGTCCCATATGTCCCATATGTCCCTAATATCCCAGGCGTCCTAAATGTCCCATATGTCCTTAACGTCCCAGACGTCCCAGAAGTCCTAGATGTCCCATATGTCCTTATCGTCTTTGACGTCCCAGATTTACCATATGTCCATAACGTCCCAGACGTCCCAGATGTCCCATATGTCCCATATGTCCCTAATGTCCCAGACGTCCTAGATGTCCCATATATCCTTAACGTCCCAGACGTCCCAGTATATCCCATAAGTCCTATACCTATCTAACGTCCCAGACGTCCCAGATGTCCCATATGTCCCTAACGTCCCAGATGTTCCATATGTCCCTAAAGTCTTAGACGTCCTAGATGTCTTATATGTCCCTAACGTCCCAGCCGTCCCAGATCTCCCATATGTCCCTAACGTCCCAGACGTGCTAGATGTCCCTTATATCCTTAACGTCCCAGACGGCCCAGATGTCCCATATGCCAATAACGTCCCAGACGTCCCAGATGTCCTATATGTCCCATATGTCCCTAATGTCCCAGGCGTCCCAGACCTCCCATATGTCCCATATGTCCCTAACGTCCAGGGCGTCCTAAATGTCCAATATGTCCTTAACGTCCCAGACGTCCCAGACGTCCTAGATGTCCCATATGTCCTAAACGTCCCAGACGTCCCAGATGTCCCATATGTCGGTAACGTCCCAGACGTCCCAGATGTTCAATGTGTCCCATATGTCCCTTATGTCCCAGGCCTCCTAAATGTCCCATATGTCCTTAACGTCCCAGGCGTCCCAGATGTCCCATATGTCCGTAACGTCCCAGACGTCCCAGATGTTCAATGTGTCTCATATGTCCCTAATGTCCCAGGCGTCCCAGATGTCCCATATGTCCCAAATGTCCCTAATGTCCCAGGCGTCCTAAATGTCCCATATGTCCTTAACGTTCCAGACGTCCCAGACGCCTTTGATGTCCCAAATGTCCTTAACGTCCCAGACGTTCCAGATGTCCCATATGTCCCATATGTTTATAATGTCCCAGGCGTCCTAGTTGTTCCATATGTCCCTAACGTCCCAGACGTCCCAGATGTCCCATATGTCCCATATGTCCTTAACGTCCCAGACGTCCCAGATGTCCCATATGTCCTAAACGTCCCAGACGTCCCAAATGTCCCATATGTCCCTAATGTCCCAGGCGTCCTGAATGTCCCATATGTCCTTAACGTCCCAGACGTCCCAGACGCCCTAGATGTCCCATATGTCATTAACGTCCCGGACGTCCCAGATGTCCCATATGTCAATAACGTCCCAGACGTCCCAGATGTCCCATATGTCCCATATGTCCCTAATGTCCAAGGCGTCCCAGATGTCCCATATGTCCCATATGTCCCTAATGTCCCAGGCGTCCTAAATGTCCCATATGTCCTTGAAGTCCCAGACGTCCCAGACGTCCTAGATGTCCCATATGTCCTTAAAGTCCCAGACGTCCCAGATGTCCCATATGTCTCATGTGTCCCTAATGACCCAGGCGTCCTAGATGTTCCATATGTCCCTAACGTCCAAGACGTCCTAAATGTCCCATATGTCCCTAACGTCCCAGACGTCCCAGCTGTCCCGTATGTCCCTAACGCCCCTGACGTCCCAGACGTCCTAGATGTCCTATATGTCCTTAACGTGCCAGACGTCCCAGATGAGCCATATGTCCCTAACGTCCCAGACGTCCCAGATGTCCCAAAGGTCTTATATATCCTTAATGTCCCAGGCGTATTAGATGTCCCATATGTCCCATATGTCCCTAATGTGCCAGGCGTCCTAAATGTCCCATATGTCTTTAACGTTCCGGACGTCCCAGACGTCCTAGATGTCCCATATGTCCTTAACGTCCCAGACGTCCCAGATGTCTAATATGTCCCTAACGTCCCAGACGTCCCAGATGTCCCATATGTCCCTAATGTCCCAGGCGTCCTAGAAATTCCATATGTCCATAACGTCCCAGACGTCCCATATGTCCTTAACGTCCCAGACGTCCCAGACGTCCTAAATGTCCCATATGTCCCTAACGTCCCAGACGTCTCAGACGTCCTAAATGTCCTATATGTCCCTAACGTCCCAGACGTCTCAGACGTCCTAAATGTTCCATATGTCCCTAACGTCCCAGACGTCCCATATGTCCTTAACGTCCCAGACGTCCCAGATGTCCCATATGTCTCATGTGTCCCTAATGACCCAGGCGTCCTAGATGTTCCATATGTCCCTAACGTCCAAGACGTCCTAAATGTCCCATATGTCCCTAACGTCCCAGACGTCTCAGACGTCCTAAATGTCCTATATGTCCCTAACGTCCCAGACGTCTCAGACGTCCTAAATGTCTCATATGTCCCTAATGTCCTAGACGTCCTACATGTCCCATATGTCCCTAACGTCCCAGACGTCTCAGACGTCCTAGATGGCCTATATATCCCTAACGTCCCAGATGTCCCAGATGTCCCATATGTCCCTAACGTCTCAGACGTCCCAGATGTCCCATATGTCCTTAACGTCCCAGACGTCCCAGATGTCCCATATGTCTCATATGTCCCTAACGTTCCAGGCGTCCCAGATGTTCCATATGTCCCATATGTCCCTAATGTCCCAGACGTCCCAGATGTCCCATATGTCCCTAACGTCCCAGATGTTCCATATGTCCCTAACGTCCCAGATGTCCTAGATGTCTTATATGCCCCTAACGTCCCAGACGTCCCAGATTTCCCATATGTCCCTAACGTCCCAGACGTCCTAGTTGTCCCTTATATCCTTAATGTCCCAGACGTCCCAGATGTCCCATATGTCAATAACGTCCCAGACGTCCCAGATGTCCTATATGTCCCATATGTCCCTAATGTCCCAGGCGTCCCGGACCTCCCATATGTCCCATATGTCCCTAATGTCCAGGGCGTCCTAAATGTCCCATATGTCCTTAACGTCCCAGACGTCCCAGACGTCCTAGATGTCCCATATGTCCTTAACGTCCCAGACGTCCCAGATATCCCATATGTCCCATATGTCCCTAATGTTCAGGGCGTCCTAAATGTCCCATATCTCCTTAACGTCCCAGACGTCCCAGACGTCCTAGATGTCCCATATGTCCTTAACGTCCCAGACGTCCCAGATATCCCATATGTCCCATATGCCCCTAATGTTCAGGGCGTCCTAAATGTCCCATATCTCCTTAACGTCCCAGACGTCCCAGACGTCCCAGATGTCCCATATGTTTCATATGTTTCTAATGTCCCAGGCGTCCTAGATGTTCCATATGTCCCTAACGTCCCAGACGTCCCAGATGTCCTAGATGTCCCATATGTCCTTAACGTCCCAGACGTCCCAGATGTCCCATATGTCCCTAACGTCCCAGACGTCCCAGATGTCTCATATGTCCCTAATATCCCAGGCGTAGTAATTGTCCCATATGTCCTTAACGTCCCAGACGTCCCAGACGCCCCAGATGTCCCATATGTCTTTAACGTCCCAGACGTCCTAGATGTCCCATATGTCCTTAACGTCCCAGACGTCCCAGATGTCCCATATGTCCCTACCATCCCAGACGTCCCAGATGTCCCATATGTCCTTAACGTCCCAGACGTCCCATATGTCCTTAACGTCCCAGACGTCCCAGACGTCCTAAATGTCCCATATGTCCCTAACGTCCCAGACGTCTCAGACGTCCTAAATGTCCTATATGTCCCTAACGTCCCAGACGTCTCAGACGTCCTAAATGTCCCATATGTCCCTAACGTCCCAGACGTCCCATATGTCCTTAACGTCCCAGACGTCCCAGACGTCCTAAATGTCTCATATATCCCTAATGTCCTAGACGTCCTACATGTCCCATATGTCCCTAACGTCCCAGACGTCTCAGACGTCCTAGATGTCCTATATATCCCTAACGTCCCAGATGTCCCAGATGTCCCATATGTCCCTAACGTCTCAGACGTCCCAGATGTCCCATATGTCCTTAACGTCCCAGACGTCCCAGATGTCCCATATGTCTCATATGTCCCTAATGTTCCAGGCGTCCCAGATGGTCCATATGTCCCATATGTCCCTAATGTCCCAGACGTCCCAGATGTCCCATATGTCCCTAACGTCCCAGATGTTCCATATGTCCCTAACGTCCCAGATGTCCTAGATGTCTTATATGCCCCTAACGTCCCAGACGTCCCAGATTTCCCATATGTCCCTAACGTCCCAGACGTCCTAGTTGTCCCTTATATCTTTAATGTCCCAGACGTCCCAGATGTCCCATATGTCAATAACGTCCCAGACGTCCCAGATGTCCTATATGTCCCATATGTCCCTAATGTCCCAGGCGTCCCGGACCTCCCATATGTCCCATATGTCCCTAATGTCCAGGGCGTCCTAAATGTCCCATATGTCCTTAACGTCCCAGACGTCCCAGACGTCCTAGATGTCCCATATGTCCTTAACGTCCCAGACGTCCCAGATATCCCATATGTCCCATATGTCCCTAATGTTCAGGGCGTCCTAAATGTCCCATATCTCCTTAACGTCCCAGACGTCCCAGACGTCCTAGATGTCCCATATGTCCTTAACGTCCCAGACGTCCCAGATATCCCATATGTCCCATATGTCCCTAATGTTCAGGGCGTCCTAAATGTCCCATATCTCCTTAACGTCCCAGACGTCCCAGACGTCCCAGATGTCCCATATGTTTCATATGTTTCTAATGTCCCAGGCGTCCTAGATGTTCCATATGTCCCTAACGTCCCAGACGTCCCAGATGTCCTAGATGTCCCATATGTCCTTAACGTCCCAGACGTCCCAGATGTCCCATATGTCCTTAACGTCCCAGACGTCCCAGATGTCTCATATGTCCCTAATATCCCAGGCGTAGTAATTGTCCCATATGTCCTTAACGTCCCAGACGTCCCAGACGCCCCAGATGTCCCATATGTCTTTAACGTCCCAGACGTCCTAGATGTCAAATATGTCCTTAACGTCCCAGACGTCCCAGATATCCCATATGTCCCATATGTCCCTAATGTTCAGGGCGTCCTAAATGTCCCATATCTCCTTAACGTCCCAGACGTCCCAGACGTCCCAGATGTCCCATATGTTTCATATGTTTCTAATGTCCCAGGCGTCCTAGATGTTCCATATGTCCCTAACGTCCCAGAAGTCCCAGATGTCCTAGATGTCCCATATGTCCTTAACGTCCCAGACGTCCCAGATGTCCCATATGTCCCTAACGTCCCAGACGTCCCAGATGTCTCATATGTCCCTAATATCCCAGGCGTAGTAATTGTCCCATATGTCCTTAACGTCCCAGACGTCCCAGACGCCCCAGATGTCCCATATGTCTTTAACGTTCCAGACGTCCTAGATGTCCCATATGTCCTTAACGTCCCAGACGTCCCAGATGTCCCATATGTCCCTAGCATCCCAGACGTCCCAGATGTCTCATATGTCCTTAACGTCCCAGACGTCCCAGATATCCCATATGTCCCATATGTCCCTAATGTCCAGGGCGTCCTAAATGTCCCATATGTCCTTAACGTCCCAGACGTCCCAGACGTCCTAGATGTCCCATATGTCCTTAACGTCCCAGACGTCCCAGATATCCCATATGTCCCATATGTCCCTAATGTTCAGGGCGTCCTAAATGTCCCATATCTCCTTAACGTCCCAGACGTCCCAGACGTCCCAGATGTCCCATATGTTTCATATGTTTCTAATGTCCCAGGCGTCCTAGATGTTCCATATGTCCCTAACGTCCCAGACGTCCCAGATGTCCTAGATGTCCCATATGTCCTTAACGTCCCAGACGTCCCAGATGTCCCATATGTCCCTAACGTCCCAGACGTCCCAGATGTCTCATATGTCCCTAATATCCCAGGCGTAGTAATTGTCCCATATGTCCTTAACGTCCCAGACGTCCCAGACGCCCCAGATGTCCCATATGTCCCATATGTCCCTAATGTCCCAGACGTCCTAGATGTCCCATATATCCTTAACGTCCCAGACGTCCCAGATGTCCCATATGTCCCATATGTCCCTAATGTCCCAGACGTCCTAGATGTCCCATATATCCTTAACGTCCCAGACGTCCCAGTATATCCCATATGTCCTATACCTCCCTAACGTCCCAGACGTCCCAGATGTCCCATATGTCCCTAACGTCCCAGATGGTCCATATTCCCCTAAAGTCCCAGACGTCCTAGTTGTCTTATATGTCCCTAACGTCCCAGACGTCCCAGATCTCCCATAAGTGCCTAACGTCCCAGACGTGCTAGATGTCCCTTATATTCTTAACGTCCCAGACGTCCCAGATGTCCCATACGCCAATAACGTTTCAGACGTCCCAGATGTCCTATATGTCCCATATGTCCCTAATGTCCCGGCGTCCCAGACCTCCCATATGTCCCATATGTGCCTAACGTCCAGGGCGCCCTAAATGTCCATTATGTCCTTAACGTCCCAGACGTCCCAGACGTCCTAGATGTCCCATATGTCCTAAACGTCCCAGACGTCCCAGATGTCCCATATGGCCGTAACGTCCCAGACGTCCCAGATGTTCCATGTGTCCCATATGTCCCTAATGTCCCAGGCCTCCTAAATGTCCCATATGTCTTTGACGTCCCAGGCGTCCCAGATGTCCCATATGTCCCAAATGTCCCTAATGTCCCAGGCGTCCTAAATGTCCCATATGTCCTTAACGTTCCAGATGTCCCAGACGTCTTAGATGTCCCAAATGTCCTTAACGTCCCAGATGTCCCATATGTCCCATATGTTTCTAATGTCCCAGGCGTCCTAGATGTTCCATATGTCCCTAACATCCCAGACGTCCCAGATGTTCTATATGTCCCATATGTCCTTAGCGTCCCAGACGTCCCAGATGTCCCATATGTCCTTAACGTCCCAGACGTCCCAAATGTCCCATATGTCCCTAATGTCCCAGGCGTCCTAAATGTCCCATATTTCCTTAACGTCCCAGACGTCCCAGACGCCCTAGATGTCCCATATGTCATTAACGTCCCGGACGTCCCAGATGTTCCATATGTCCCTAACGTCCCAGACGTCCCAGATGTCCCATATGTCCCATATGTCCCTAATGTCCGAGGCGTCCCAGATGTCCCATATGTCCCATATGTCCCTAATATCCCAGGCGTCCTAAATGTCCCATATGTCCTTAACGTCCCAGACGTCCCAGAAGTCCTAGATGTCCCATATGTCCTTATCGTCTTTGACGTCCCAGATTTACCATATGTCCATAACGTCCCAGACGTCCCAGATGTCCCATATGTCCCATATGTCCCTAATGTCCCAGACGTCCTAGATGTCCCATATATCCTTAACGTCCCAGACGTCCCAGTATATCCCATAAGTCCTATACCTATCTAACGTCCCAGACGTCCCAGATGTCCCATATGTCCCTAACGTCCCAGATGTTCCATATGTCCCTAAAGTCTTAGACGTCCTAGATGTCTTATATGTCCCTAACGTCCCAGCCGTCCCAGATCTCCCATATGTCCCTAACGTCCCAGACGTGCTAGATGTCCCTTATATCCTTAACGTCCCAGACGGCCCAGATGTCCCATATGCCAATAACGTCCCAGACGTCCCAGATGTCCTATATGTCCCATATGTCCCTAATGTCCCAGGCGTCCCAGACCTCCCATATGTCCCATATGTCCCTAACGTCCAGGGCGTCCTAAATGTCCAATATGTCCTTAACGTCCCAGACGTCCCAGACGTCCTAGATGTCCCATATGTCCTAAACGTCCCAGACGTCCCAGATGTCCCATATGTCGGTAACGTCCCAGACGTCCCAGATGTTCAATGTGTCCCATATGTCCCTTATGTCCCAGGCCTCCTAAATGTCCCATATGTCCTTAACGTCCCAGGCGTCCCAGATGTCCCATATGTCCGTAACGTCCCAGACGTCCCAGATGTTCAATGTGTCTCATATGTCCCTAATGTCCCAGGCGTCCCAGATGTCCCATATGTCCCAAATGTCCCTAATGTCCCAGGCGTCCTAAATGTCCCATATGTCCTTAACGTTCCAGACGTCCCAGACGCCTTTGATGTCCCAAATGTCCTTAACGTCCCAGACGTTCCAGATGTCCCATATGTCCCATATGTTTATAATGTCCCAGGCGTCCTAGTTGTTCCATATGTCCCTAACGTCCCAGACGTCCCAGATGTCCCATATGTCCCATATGTCCTTAACGTCCCAGACGTCCCAGATGTCCCATATGTCCTAAACGTCCCAGACGTCCCAAATGTCCCATATGTCCCTAATGTCCCAGGCGTCCTGAATGTCCCATATGTCCTTAACGTCCCAGACGTCCCAGACGCCCTAGATGTCCCATATGTCATTAACGTCCCGGACGTCCCAGATGTCCCATATGTCAATAACGTCCCAGACGTCCCAGATGTCCCATATGTCCCATATGTCCCTAATGTCCAAGGCGTCCCAGATGTCCCATATGTCCCATATGTCCCTAATGTCCCAGGCGTCCTAAATGTCCCATATGTCCTTGAAGTCCCAGACGTCCCAGACGTCCTAGATGTCCCATATGTCCTTAAAGTCCCAGACGTCCCAGATGTCCCATATGTCTCATGTGTCCCTAATGACCCAGGCGTCCTAGATGTTCCATATGTCCCTAACGTCCAAGACGTCCTAAATGTCCCATATGTCCCTAACGTCCCAGACGTCCCAGCTGTCCCGTATGTCCCTAACGCCCCTGACGTCCCAGACGTCCTAGATGTCCTATATGTCCTTAACGTGCCAGACGTCCCAGATGAGCCATATGTCCCTAACGTCCCAGACGTCCCAGATGTCCCAAAGGTCTTATATATCCTTAATGTCCCAGGCGTATTAGATGTCCCATATGTCCCATATGTCCCTAATGTGCCAGGCGTCCTAAATGTCCCATATGTCTTTAACGTTCCGGACGTCCCAGACGTCCTAGATGTCCCATATGTCCTTAACGTCCCAGACGTCCCAGATGTCTAATATGTCCCTAACGTCCCAGACGTCCCAGATGTCCCATATGTCCCTAATGTCCCAGGCGTCCTAGAAATTCCATATGTCCATAACGTCCCAGACGTCCCATATGTCCTTAACGTCCCAGACGTCCCAGACGTCCTAAATGTCCCATATGTCCCTAACGTCCCAGACGTCTCAGACGTCCTAAATGTCCTATATGTCCCTAACGTCCCAGACGTCTCAGACGTCCTAAATGTTCCATATGTCCCTAACGTCCCAGACGTCCCATATGTCCTTAACGTCCCAGACGTCCCAGATGTCCCATATGTCTCATGTGTCCCTAATGACCCAGGCGTCCTAGATGTTCCATATGTCCCTAACGTCCAAGACGTCCTAAATGTCCCATATGTCCCTAACGTCCCAGACGTCTCAGACGTCCTAAATGTCCTATATGTCCCTAACGTCCCAGACGTCTCAGACGTCCTAAATGTCTCATATGTCCCTAATGTCCTAGACGTCCTACATGTCCCATATGTCCCTAACGTCCCAGACGTCTCAGACGTCCTAGATGGCCTATATATCCCTAACGTCCCAGATGTCCCAGATGTCCCATATGTCCCTAACGTCTCAGACGTCCCAGATGTCCCATATGTCCTTAACGTCCCAGACGTCCCAAATGTCCCATATGTCTCATATGTCCCTAACGTTCCAGGCGTCCCAGATGTTCCATATGTCCCATATGTCCCTAATGTCCCAGACGTCCCAGATGTCCCATATGTCCCTAACGTCCCAGATGTTCCATATGTCCCTAACGTCCCAGATGTCCTAGATGTCTTATATGCCCCTAACGTCCCAGACGTCCCAGATTTCCCATATGTCCCTAACGTCCCAGACGTCCTAGTTGTCCCTTATATCCTTAATGTCCCAGACGTCCCAGATGTCCCATATGTCAATAACGTCCCAGACGTCCCAGATGTCCTATATGTCCCATATGTCCCTAATGTCCCAGGCGTCCCGGACCTCCCATATGTCCCATATGTCCCTAATGTCCAGGGCGTCCTAAATGTCCCATATGTCCTTAACGTCCCAGACGTCCCAGACGTCCTAGATGTCCCATATGTCCTTAACGTCCCAGACGTCCCAGATATCCCATATGTCCCATATGTCCCTAATGTTCAGGGCGTCCTAAATGTCCCATATCTCCTTAACGTCCCAGACGTCCCAGACGTCCTAGATGTCCCATATGTCCTTAACGTCCCAGACGTCCCAGATATCCCATATGTCCCATATGCCCCTAATGTTCAGGGCGTCCTAAATGTCCCATATCTCCTTAACGTCCCAGACGTCCCAGACGTCCCAGATGTCCCATATGTTTCATATGTTTCTAATGTCCCAGGCGTCCTAGATGTTCCATATGTCCCTAACGTCCCAGACGTCCCAGATGTCCTAGATGTCCCATATGTCCTTAACGTCCCAGACGTCCCAGATGTCCCATATGTCCCTAACGTCCCAGACGTCCCAGATGTCTCATATGTCCCTAATATCCCAGGCGTAGTAATTGTCCCATATGTCCTTAACGTCCCAGACGTCCCAGACGCCCCAGATGTCCCATATGTCTTTAACGTCCCAGACGTCCTAGATGTCCCATATGTCCTTAACGTCCCAGACGTCCCAGATGTCCCATATGTCCCTAGCATCCCAGACGTCCCAGATGTCCCATATGTCCTTAACGTCCCAGACGTCCCATATGTCCTTAACGTCCCAGACGTCCCAGACGTCCTAAATGTCCCATATGTCCCTAACGTCCCAGACGTCTCAGACGTCCTAAATGTCCTATATGTCCCTAACGTCCCAGACGTCTCAGACGTCCTAAATGTCCCATATGTCCCTAACGTCCCAGACGTCCCATATGTCCTTAACGTCCCAGACGTCCCAGACGTCCTAAATGTCTCATATATCCCTAATGTCCTAGACGTCCTACATGTCCCATATGTCCCTAACGTCCCAGACGTCTCAGACGTCCTAGATGTCCTATATATCCCTAACGTCCCAGATGTCCCAGATGTCCCATATGTCCCTAACGTCTCAGACGTCCCAGATGTCCCATATGTCCTTAACGTCCCAGACGTCCCAGATGTCCCATATGTCTCATATGTCCCTAATGTTCCAGGCGTCCCAGATGGTCCATATGTCCCATATGTCCCTAATGTCCCAGACGTCCCAGATGTCCCATATGTCCCTAACGTCCCAGATGTTCCATATGTCCCTAACGTCCCAGATGTCCTAGATGTCTTATATGCCCCTAACGTCCCAGACGTCCCAGATTTCCCATATGTCCCTAACGTCCCAGACGTCCTAGTTGTCCCTTATATCTTTAATGTCCCAGACGTCCCAGATGTCCCATATGTCAATAACGTCCCAGACGTCCCAGATGTCCTATATGTCCCATATGTCCCTAATGTCCCAGGCGTCCCGGACCTCCCATATGTCCCATATGTCCCTAATGTCCAGGGCGTCCTAAATGTCCCATATGTCCTTAACGTCCCAGACGTCCCAGACGTCCTAGATGTCCCATATGTCCTTAACGTCCCAGACGTCCCAGATATCCCATATGTCCCATATGTCCCTAATGTTCAGGGCGTCCTAAATGTCCCATATCTCCTTAACGTCCCAGACGTCCCAGACGTCCTAGATGTCCCATATGTCCTTAACGTCCCAGACGTCCCAGATATCCCATATGTCCCATATGTCCCTAATGTTCAGGGCGTCCTAAATGTCCCATATCTCCTTAACGTCCCAGACGTCCCAGACGTCCCAGATGTCCCATATGTTTCATATGTTTCTAATGTCCCAGGCGTCCTAGATGTTCCATATGTCCCTAACGTCCCAGACGTCCCAGATGTCCTAGATGTCCCATATGTCCTTAACGTCCCAGACGTCCCAGATGTCCCATATGTCCTTAACGTCCCAGACGTCCCAGATGTCTCATATGTCCCTAATATCCCAGGCGTAGTAATTGTCCCATATGTCCTTAACGTCCCAGACGTCCCAGACGCCCCAGATGTCCCATATGTCTTTAACGTCCCAGACGTCCTAGATGTCCCATATGTCCTTAACGTCCCAGACGTCCCAGATATCCCATATGTCCCATATGTCCCTAATGTTCAGGGCGTCCTAAATGTCCCATATCTCCTTAACGTCCCAGACGTCCCAGACGTCCCAGATGTCCCATATGTTTCATATGTTTCTAATGTCCCAGGCGTCCTAGATGTTCCATATGTCCCTAACGTCCCAGAAGTCCCAGATGTCCTAGATGTCCCATATGTCCTTAACGTCCCAGACGTCCCAGATGTCCCATATGTCCCTAACGTCCCAGACGTCCCAGATGTCTCATATGTCCCTAATATCCCAGGCGTAGTAATTGTCCCATATGTCCTTAACGTCCCAGACGTCCCAGACGCCCCAGATGTCCCATATGTCTTTAACGTTCCAGACGTCCTAGATGTCCCATATGTCCTTAACGTCCCAGACGTCCCAGATGTCCCATATGTCCCTAGCATCCAAGACGTCCCAGATGTCCCATATGTCCTTAACGTCCCAGACGTCCCAGATATCCCATATGTCCCATATGTCCCTAATGTCCAGGGCGTCCTAAATGTCCCATATGTCCTTAACGTCCCAGACGTCCCAGACGTCCTAGATGTCCCATATGTCCTTAACGTCCCAGACGTCCCAGATATCCCATATGTCCCATATGTCCCTAATGTTCAGGGCGTCCTAAATGTCCCATATCTCCTTAACGTCCCAGACGTCCCAGACGTCCCAGATGTCCCATATGTTTCATATGTTTCTAATGTCCCAGGCGTCCTAGATGTTCCATATGTCCCTAACGTCCCAGACGTCCCAGATGTCCTAGATGTCCCATATGTCCTTAACGTCCCAGACGTCCCAGATGTCCCATATGTCCCTAACGTCCCAGACGTCCCAGATGTCTCATATGTCCCTAATATCCCAGGCGTAGTAATTGTCCCATATGTCCTTAACGTCCCAGACGTCCCAGACGCCCCAGATGTCCCATATGTCTTTAACGTCCCAGACGTCCTAGATGTCCCATATGTCCTTAACGTCCCAGACGTCCCAGATGTCCCATATGTCCCTAGCATCCCAGACGTCCCAGATGTCCCATATGTCCTTAACGTCCCAAACGTCCCAGATGTCCCATATGTAACTAATGTCCCAGACGTCCCAGATGTCCCATATGTCCCATATGTCCCTAATGTCCCAGGCGTCCCAGATGTCCCATATGTCCCATATGTCCCTAATGTCCCAGGCGTCCTAAATGTCCCATATGTCCTTAACGTCCCAGACGTCCCAGATTTACCACATGTCCCTAACGTCCCAGACGTCCCAGATGTCCCATATGTCCCATATGTCCCCAATGTCCCAGACGTCCTAGATGTCCCATATATCCTTAACGTCCCAGACGTCCCAGTATATCCCATATGTTCTATACCTCCCTAACGTCCCAGACGTCCCAGATGTCTCATATGTCCCTAACGTCCCAGATGTTTCATTTGTCCCTAAAGTCCCAGACGTCCTAGATGTCTTATATGTCCCTAACGTCCCAGACGTCCCAGATCTCCCATATGTCCCTAACGTCCTAGACGTGCTAGATGTCCCTTACATCCTTAACGTCCCAGACGTCCCAGATGTCCCATATGCCAATAACGTCCCAGACGTCCCAGATGTCCTATATGTCCCATATGTCCCTAATGTCCCAGGCGTCCCAGACCTCCCATATGTCCCTAACGTCCAGGGCGCCCTAAATGTCCAATATGTCCTTAACGTCCCAGACGTCCCAGACGTCCTAGATGTCCCATATGTCCTAAACGTCCGAGACGTCCCAGATGTCCCATATGTCCGTAACGTCCCAGACGTCCCAGATGTTCCATGTGTCCCATATGTCCCTAATGTCCCAGACGTCCCAGAAGTCCTATATGTCCCATATGTCTTTAACGTCCCAGACGTCCCAAATGTCCCATATGTCCCTAATGTCCCAGGCCTCCTAAATGTCTTATATGTCCTTGACGTCCCAGGCGTGTCAAATGTCCCATATGTCCGTAACGTCCCAGACGTCACAGATGTCCCATATGTCCCATATGTCTTTAACGTCCCAGACGTCCCAAATGTCCCATATGTCCCTAATGTCCCAGGCCTCCTAAATGTCTTATATGTCCTTGACGTCCCAGGCGTCCCAAATGTCCCATATGTCCGTAACGTCCCAGACGTCACAGATGTCCCATATGTCCCATATGTTTCTAATGTCCCAGGCGTCCTAGATGTTCCATATGTCCCTAACGTCCCAGACGTCCCAGAAGTCCTATATGTCCCATAAGTCTTTAACGTCCCAGACGTCCCAAATGTCCCATATGTCCCTAATGTCCCAGGCCTCCTAAATGTCTTATATGTCCTTGACGTCCCAGGCGTCCCAAATGTCCCATATGTCCGTAACGTCCCAGACGGCACAGATGTCCCATATGTCCCATATGTTTCTAATGTCCCAGGCGTCCTAGATGTTCCATATGTCCCTAACGTCCCAGACGTCCCAGAAGTCCTATATGTCCCATATGTCTTTAACGTCCCAGACGTCCCAAATGTCCCATATGTCCCTAATGTCCCAGGCGTCCTAAATGTCCCATATGTCCTTAACGTTCCAGACGTCCCAGACGTCTTAGATGTCCCAAATGTCCTTAACGTCCCAGATGTCCCATATGTCCCATATGTTTCTAATGTCCCAGGCGTCCTAGATGTTCCATATGTCCCTAACGTCCCAGACGTCCCAGATGTCCTATATGTCCCATATGTTCTTAACGTCCCAGACGTCCCAGATGTCCCATATGTCCCTAACGTCCCAGATGTTCCATATGTCCCTAAAGTCTTAGACGTCCTAGATGTCTTATATGTCCCTAACGTCCCAGCCGTCCCAGATCTCCCATATGTCCCTAATGTCCCAGGCGTCCCAGACCTCCCATATGTCCCATATGTCCCTAACGTCCAGGGCGGCCTAAATGTCCAATATGTCCTTAACGTCCCAGACGTCCCAGACGTCCTAGATGTCCCATATGTCCTAAACGTCCCAGACGTCCCAGATGTTCCATATGTCCGTAAAGTCCCAGACGTCCCAGATGTTCAATGTGTCCCATATGTCCCTTATGTCCCAGGCCTCCTAAATGTCCCATATGTCCTTAACGTCCCAGGCGTCCCAGATGTCCCATATGTCCGTAACGTCCCAGACGTCCCAGATGTTCAATGTGTCCCATATGTCCCTAATGTCCCAGGCGTCCCAGATGTCCCATATGTCCCAAATGTCCCTAATGTCCCAGGCGTCTTAAATGTCCCATATGTCCTTAACGTTCCAGACGTCCCAGACGTCTTTGATGTCCCAAATGTCCTTAACGTCCAAGACGTTCCAGATGTCCCATATGTCCCATATGTTTATAATGTCCCAGGCGTCCTAGATGTTCCATATGTCCCTAACGTCCCAGACGTCCCAGATGTCCTATATGTCCTATATGTCCTTAACGTCCCAGATGTCCCATATGTCCTAAACGTCCCAGACGTCCCAAATGTCCCATATGTCCCTAATGTCCAAGGCGTCCTGAATGTCCCATATGTCCTTAACGTCCCAGAAGTCCCAGACGCCCTAGATGTCCCATATGTCATTAACGTCCCGGACGTCCCAGATGTCCCATATGTCCCTAACGTCCCAGACGTCTCAGATGTCCCATATGTCCCATATGTCCCTAATGTCCAAGGCGTCCCAGATGTCCCATATGTCCCATATGTCTCTAATGTCCCAGGCGTCCTAAATGTCCCATATGTCCTTGAAGTCCCAGACGTCCCAGACGTCCTAGATGTCCCATATGTCCTTAAAGTCCCAGACGTCCCAGATGTCCCATATTTCCCATGTGTCCCTAATGACCCAGGCGTCCTAGATGTTCCATATGTCCCTAACGTCCAAGACGTCCTAAATGTCCCATATGTCCCTAACGTCCCAGACGTCCCATCTGTCCCGTATGTCCCTAACGCCCCTGACGTTTCAGACGTCCTAGATGTCCTATATGTCCTTAACGTCCCAGACGTCCCAGATGAGCCATATGTCCCTAACGTCCCAGACGTCCCAGATGTCCCAAAGGTCTTATATATCCTTAATGTCCCAGGCGTATTAGATGTCCCATATGTCCCATATGTCCCTAATGTGCCAGGCGTCCTAAATGTCCCATATGTCTTTAACGTCCCGGACGTCCCAGACGTCCTAGATGTCCCATATGTCCTTAACGTCCCAGACGTCCCAGATGTCCCATATGTCCCTAACGTCCCAGACGTCCCAGATGTCCCATATGTCCCTAATGTCCCAGGCGTCCTAGAAATTCCATATGTCCCTAACGTCCCAGACGTCCCATATGTCCTTAACGTCCCAGACGTCCCAGACGTCCTAAATGTCCCATATGTCCCTAACGTCCCAGACGTCTCAGACGTCCTAAATGTCCTATATGTCCCTAACGTCCCAAACGTCTCAGACGTCCTAAATGTCCCATATGTCCCTAACGTCCCAGACGTCCCATATGTCCTTAACGTCCCAGACGTCCCAGACGTCCTAAATGTCCCATATGTCCCAAATGTCCTAGACGTCCTACATGTCGCATATGTCCCTAACGTCCAGGCCGTCTCAGACGTCCTAGATGTCCTATATGTCCCTAACGTCCCAGACGTCCCAGATGTCCCATATGTCCCTAACGTCTCAGACGTCCCAGATGTCCCATATGTCCTTAACGTCCCAGACGTCCCAGATGTCCCATATGTCTCATATGTCCCTAATGTTCCAGGCGTCCCAGATGTTCCATATGTCCCATATGTCCCTAATGTCCCAGACGTCCCAGATGTCCCATATGTCCCTAACGTCCCAGATGTTCCATATGTCCCTAACGTCCCAGATGTCCTAGATGTCTTATATGCCCCTAACGTCCCAGACGTCCCAGATTTCCCATATGTCCCTAACGTCCCAGACGTCCTAGGTGTCCCTTATATCCTTAATGTCCCAGACGTCCCAGATGTCCCATATGTCCCTAACGTCCCAGACGTCCCAGATGTCTCATATGTCCCTAATATCCCAGGCGTAGTAATTGTCCCATATGTCCTTAACGTCCCAGACGTCCCAGACGCCCCAGATGTCCCATATGTCAATAACGTCCCAGACGTCCCAGACGTCCTAGGTGTCCCATATGTCCCTAACGTCCCAGACGTCCCAGATGTCCCATATGTCCCTAACGTCCCAGACGTCCCAGATGTCTCATATGTCCCTAATATCCCAGGCGTAGTAATTGTCCCATATGTCCTTAACGTCCCAGACGTCCCAGACGTCCCAGATGTCCCATATGTCCCTAGCATCCCAGACGTCCAAGATGTCACATATGTCCTTAACGTCCCAGACGTCCCAGATGTCCCATATGTAACTAACGTCCCAGACGTCCCAGATGTCCCATATGTCCCATAAGTCCCTAATGTCCCAGGCGTCCCAGATGACCCATATGTCCCATATGTCCCTAATGTCCCAGGCGTCCTAGATGTCCCATATGTCCTTAACGTCCCAGACGTCCCAGATGTCCCATATGTCCCATATGTCCCTAATGTCCCAGACGTCCTAGATGTCCCATATATCCTTAACGTCCCAGACGTCCCAGTATATCCCATATGTTCTATACCTCCCTAACGTCCCAGACGTCCCAGATATTCCATATGTCCCTAACGTCCCAGATGTTTCATATGTCCCTAAAGTCCCAGACGTCCTAGATGTCTTATATGTCCCTAACGTCCCAGACGTCCCAGATCTCCCATATGTCCCTAAGGTCCCAGACGTGCTAGATGTCCCTTACATCCTTAACGTTCCAGACGTCCCAGATGTCCCATATGTCCCATATGTCCCTAACGTCCCAGACGTGCTAGATGTCCCTTACATCCTTAACGTCCCAGACGTCCCAGTATATCCCATATGTTCTATACCTCCCTAACGTCCCAGACGTCCCAGATGTTCTATATGTCCCTAACGTCCCAGAAGTTTTATATGTCCCTAAAGTCCCAGACGTCCTAGATGTCTTATATGTCCCTAACGTCCCAGACGTCCCAGATCTCCCATATGTCCCTAACGTCCCAGACGTCCCAGATGTTCCATATGTCCCTAACGTCCCAGATGTTTCATATGTCCCTAAAGTCCCAGACGTCCTAGATGTCTTATATGTCCCTAACGTCCCAGACGTCCCAGATCTCCCATATGTCCCTAACGTCCCAGACGTGCTAGATGTCCCTTACATCCTTAACGTCCCAGACGTCTCAGACGTCCTAAATGTCCTATATGTCCCTAACGTCCCAGACGTCTCAGACGTCCTAAATGTCCCATATGTCCCTAACGTCCCAGACGTCCCATATGTCCTTAACGTCCCAGACGTCCCAGACGTCCTAAATGTCTCATATGTCCCTAATGTCCTAGACGTCCTACATGTCCCATATGTCCCTAACGTCCCAGACGTCTCAGACGTCCTAGATGTCCTATATATCCCTAACGTCCCAGATGTCCCAGATGTCCCATATGTCCCTAACGTCTCAGACGTCCCAGATGTCCCATATGTCCTTAACGTCCCAGACGTCCCAGATGTCCCATATGTCTCATATGCCCCTAATGTTCCAGGCGTCCCAGATGTTCCATATGTCCCATATGTCCCTAATGTCCCAGACGTCCCAGATGTCCCATATGTCCCTAACGTCCCAGATGTTCCATATGTCCCTAACGTCCCAGATGTCCTAGATGTCTTATATGCCCCTAACGTCCCAGACGTCCCAGATTTCCCATATGTCCCTAACCTCCCAGACGTCCTAGGTGTCCCTTATATCCTTAATGTCCCAGACGTCCCAGATGTCCCATATGTCAATAACGTCCCAGACGTCCCAGATGTCCTATATGTCCCATATGTCCCTAATGTCCCAAGCGTCCCGGACCTCCCATATGTCCCATATGTCCCTAATGTCCAGGGCGTCCTAAATGTCCCATATGTCCTTAACGTCCCAGACGTCCCAGACGTCCTAGATGTCCCATATGTCCTTAACGTCCCAGACGTCCCAGATATCCCATATGTTCCATATGTCCCTAATGTCCAGGGCGTCCTAAATGTCCCATATCTCCTTAACGTCCCAGACGTCCCAGACGTCCTAGATGTTCCATATGTCCCTAACGTCCCAGACGTCCCAGATGTCCTAGATGTCCCATATGTCCTTAACGTCCCAGACGTCCCAGATGTCCCATATGTCCCTAACGTCCCAGACGTCCCAGATGTCTCATATGTCCCTAATATCCCAGGCGTAGTAGTTGTCCCATATGTCCTTAACGTCCCAGACGTCCCAGACGCCCCAGATGTCCCATATGTCTTTAACGTCCCAGACGTCCCAGACGTCCTAGATGTCCCATATGTCCTTAACGTCCCAGACGTCCCAGATGTCCCATATGTCCCTAGCATCCCAGACGTCCCAGATGTCCCATATGTCCTTAACGTCCCAGACGTCCCAGATGTCCCATATGTAACTAATGTCCCAGACGTCCCAGATGTCCCATATGTCGCATATGTCCCTAATGTCCCAGGCGTCCCAGATGTCCCATATGTCCCATATGTCCCTAATGTCCCAGGCGTCCTAAATGTCCCATATGTCCTTAACGTCCCAGACGTCCCAGATTTACCACATGTCCCTAACGTCCCAGACGTCAAAGATGTCCCATATGTCCCATATGTCCCTAATGTCCCAGACGTCCTAGATGTCCCATATATCCTTAACGTCCCAGACGTCCCAGTATATCCCATATGTTCTATACCTCACTAACGTCCCAGACGTCCCAGATGTTCCATATGTCCCTAACGTCCCAGATGTTTCATATGTCCCTAAAGTCCCAGACGTCCTAGATGTCTTATATGTCCCTAACGTCCCAGACGTCCCAGATGTCCCATATGTCCCATATGTCCCTAATGTCCCAGGCGTCCCAGATGTCCCATATGTCCCATATGTCCCTAATGTCCCAGGCGTCCTAAATGTCCCATATGTCCTTAACGTCCCAGACGTCCCAGATTTACCACATGTCCCTAACGTCCCAGACGTCAAAGATGTCCCATATGTCCCATATGTCCCTAATGTCCCAGACGTCCTAGATGTCCCATATATCCTTAACGTCCCAGACGTCCCAGTATATCCCATATGTTCTATACCTCCCTAACGTCTCAGACGTCCCAGATGTTCCATATGTCCCTAACGTCCCAGATGTTTCATATGTCCCTAAAGTCCCAGACGTCCCAGATCTCCCATATGTCCCTAACGTCCCAGACGTGCTAGATGTCCCTTACATCCTTAACGTCCCAGACGTCACAGATGTCCCATATGCCAATAACGTCCCAGACGTCCCAGATGTCCTATATGTCCCATATGTCCCTAATGTCCCAGACCTCCCATATGTCCCATATGTCCCTAACGTCCAGGGCGCCCTAAATGTCCAATATGTCCTTAACGTCCCAGACGTCCCAGACGTCCTAGATGTCCCATATGTCCTAAACGTCCCAGACGTCCCAGATGTCCCATATGTCCGTAACGTCCCAGACGTCCCAGATGTTCCATGTGTCCCATATGTCCCTAATGTCCCAGGCCTCCTAAATGTCTTATATGTCCTTGACGTCCCAGGCGTCCCAAATGTCCCATATGTCCGTAACGTCCCAGACGTCCCAGATGTTCAATGTGTCCCATATGTCCCTAATGTCCCAGGCGTCCCAGATGTCAAATAAGTCCCAAATGTCCCTAATGTCCCAGGCGTCCTAAATGTCCCATATGTCCTTAACGTTCCAGACGTCCCAGACGTCCTAGATGTCCCATATGTCCTAAACGTCCCAGACGTCCCAGATGTCCCATATGTCCGTAACGTCCCAGACGTCCCAGATGTTCCATGTGTCCCATATGTCCCTAATGTCCCAGGCCTCCTAAATGTCTTATATGTCTTTGACGTCCCAGGCGTCCCAAATGTCCCATATGTCCGTAACGTCCCAGACGTCCCAGATGTTCAATGTGTCCCATATGTCCCTAATGTCCCAGGCGTCCCAGATGTCAAATAAGTCCCAAATGTCCCTAATGTCCCAGGCGTCCTAAATGTTCCATATGTCCCTAACGTCCCAGACGTCCCAGATGTCCTATATGTCCCATATGTCCTTAACGTCCCAGACGTCCCAGAAGTCCTATATGTCCCATATGTCCTTAACGTCCCAGACGTCCCAGTTGTCCCATATGTCCTTAACGTCCCAGACGTCCCAAATGTCCCATATGTCCCTAATGTCCCAGGCGTCCTAAATGTCCCATATGTCTTTAACGTTCCAGACGTCCCAGACGTCTTAGATGTCCCAAATGTCCTTAACGTCCCAGATGTCCCATATGTCCCATATGTTTCTAATGTCCCAGGCGTCCTAGATGTTCCATATGTCCCTAACGTCCCAGACGTCCCAGATGTCCTATATGTCCCATATGTCCTTAACGTCCCAGACGTCCCAGATGTCCCATATGTCCCTAACGTCCCAGATGTTCCATATGTCCCTAAAGTCTTAGACGTCCCAGATGTTCCATATGTCCCTAAAGTCTTAGACGTCCTAGATGTCTTATATGTCCCTAACGTCCCAGCCGTCCCAGATCTCCCATATGTCCCTAACGTCCCAGACGTGCTAGATGTCCCTTATATCCTTAACGTCCCAGACGGCCCAGATGTCCCATATGCCAATAACGTCCCAGACGTCCCAGATGTCCTATATGTCCCATATGTCCCTAATGTCCCAGGCGTCCCAGACCTCCCATATGTCCCATATGTCCCTAACGTCCAGGGCGTCCTAAATGTCCAATATGTTCTTAACGTCTCAGACGTCCCAGACGTCCTAGATGTCCCATATGTCCTAAACGTCCCAGACGTCCCAGATGTCCCATATGTCCGTAAAGTCCCAGACGTCCCAGATGTTCAATGTGTCCCATATGTCCCTTATGTCCCAGGCCTCCTAAATGTCCCATATGTCCTTAACGTCCCAGGCGTCCCAGATGTCCCATATGTCCGTAACGTCCCAGACGTCCCAGATGTTCAATGTGTCCCATATGTCCCTAATGTCCCAGGCGTCCCAGATGTCCCATATGTCCCAAATGTCCCTAATGTCCCAGGCGTCTTAAATGTCCCATATGTCCTTAACGTTCCAGACGTCCCAGACGTCTTTGATGTCCCAAATGTCCTTAACGTCCCAGACGTTCCAGATGTCCCATATGTCCCATATGTTTATAATGTCCCAGGCGTCCTAGATGTTCCATATGTCCCTAACGTCCCAGACGTCCCAGATGTCCTATATGTCCTATATGTCCTTAACGTCCCAGACGTCCCAGATGTCCCATATGTCCTAAACGTCCCAGACGTCCCAAATGTCCCATATGTCCCTAATGTCCCAGGCGTCCTGAATGTCCCATATGTCCTTAACGTCCCAGACGTCCCAGACGCCCTAGATGTCCCATATGTCATTAACGTCCCGGACGTCCCAGATGTCCCATATGTCTCTAACGTCCCAGACGTCCCAGATGTCCCATATGTCCCATATGTCCCTAATGTCCAAGGCGTCCCAGATGTCCCATATGTCCCATATGTCCCATATGTCCCTAATGTCCCAGACGTCCTAAATGTCCCATATGTCCTTGAAGTCCCAGACGTCCCAGACGTCCTAGATGTCCCATATGTCCTTAAAGTCCCAGACGTCCAAGATGTCCCATATGTCCCATGTGTCCCTAATGACCCAGGCGTCCTAGATGTTCCATATGTCCCTAATGTCCAAGACGTCCTAAATGTCCCATATGTCCCTAACGTCCCAGACGTCCCAGCTGTCCCGTATGTCCCTAACGCCCCTGACGTTTCAGACGTCCTAGATGTCCTATATGTCCTTAACGTCCCAGACGTCCCAGATGAGCCATATGTCCCTAACGTCCCAGACGTCCCAGTTGTCCCAAAGGTCTTATATATCCTTAATGTCCCAGGCGTATTAGATGTCCCATATGTCCCTAATGTGCCAGGCGTCCTAAATGTCCCATATGTCTTTAACGTCCCGGACGGCCCAGACGTCCTAGATGTCCCATATGTCCTTAACGTCCCAGACGTCCCAGATGTCCCATATGTCCCTAACGTCCCAGATGTCCCAGGTGTCCCATATGTCCCTAATGTCCCAGGTGTCCTAGAAATTCCATATGTCCCTAACGTCCCAGACGTCCCATATGTCCTTAACGTCCCAGACGTCCAAGACGTCCTAAATGTCCCATATGTCCCTAACGTCCCATACGTCTCAGACGTCCTAAATGTCCTATATGTCCCTAACGTCCCAAACGTCTCAGACGTCCTAAATGTCCCATATGTCCCTAACGTCCCAGACGTCCCATATGTCCTTAACGTCCCAGACGTCCCAGACGTCCTAAATGTCCCATATGTCCCTAATGTCCTAGACGTCCTACATGTCCCATATGTCCCTAACGTCCAGGCCGTCTCAGACGTCCTAAATGTCCTATATGTCCCTAACGTCCCAGACGTCCCAGATGTCCCATATGTCCCTAACGTCTCAGACGTCCCAGATGTCCCATATGTCCTTAACGTCCCAGACGTCCCAGATGTCCCATATGTCTCATATGTCCCTAATGTTCCAGGCGTCCCAGATGTTCCATATGTCCCATATGTCCCTAATGTCCCAGACGTCCCAGATGTCCCATACGTCCCTAACGTCCCAGATGTTCCATATGTCCCTAACGTCCCAGATGTCCTAGATGTCTTATATGCCCCTAACGTCCCAGACGTCCCAGATTTCCCATATGTCCCTAACGTCCCAGACGTCCTAGGTGTCCCTTATATCCTTAATGTCCCAGACGTCCCAGATGTCCCATATGTCAATAACGTCCCAGACGTCCCAGATGTCCTATATGTCCCTTATGTCCCTAATGTCCCAGGCGTCCCGGACCTCCCATATGTCCCATATGTCCCTAATGTCCAGGGCGTCCTAAATGTCCCATATGTCCTTAACGTCCCAGACGTCCCAGACGTCCTAGATGTCCCATATGTCCTTAACGTCCCAGACGTCCCAGATATCCCATATGTCCCATATGTCCCTAATGTCCAGGGCGTCCTAAATGTCCCATATCTCCTTAACGTCCCAGACGTCCCAGACGTCCTAGATGTCCCAAATGTCCTTAACGTCCCAGACGTCCCAGATGTCCCATATGTTTCATATGTTTCTAATGTCCCAGGCGTCCTAGATGTTCCATATGTCCCTAACGTCCCAGACGTCCCAGATGTTCTAGATGTCCCATATGTCCTTAACGTCCCAGACGTCCCAGATGTCCCATATGTCCCTAACGTCCCAGACGTCCCAGATGTCTAATATGTCCCTAATATCCCAGGCGTAGTAATTGTCCCATATGTCCTTAACGTCCCAGACGTCCCAGACGCCCCAGATGTCCCATATGTCTTTAACGTCCCAGACGTCCCAGACGTCCTAGATGTCCCATATGTCCTTAACGTCCCAGACGTCCCAGATGTCCCATATGTCCCTAGCATCCCAGACGTCCAAGATGACCCATATGTCCTTAACGTCCCAGACGTCCCAGATGTCCCATATGTAACTAACGTCCCAGACGTCCCAGATGTCCCATATGTCCCATTAGTCCCTAATGTCCCAGGCGTCCCAGATGTCCCATATGTCCCATATGTCCCTAATGTCCCAGGCGTCCTAAATGTCCCATATGTCCTTAACGTCCCAGACGTCCCAGATTTACCATATGTCCCTAACGTCCCAGACGTCCCAGATGTCCCATATGTCCCATATGTCCCTAATGTCCCAGACGTCCTAGATGTCCCATATATCCTTAACGTCCCAGACGTCCCAGTATATCCCATATGTTCTATACCTCCCTAACGTCCCAGACGTCCCAGATGTTCCATATGTCCCTAACGTCCCAGATGTTTCATATGTCCCTAAAGTCCCAGACGTCCTAGATGTCTTATATGTCCCTAACGTCCCAGACGTCCCAGATGTCCCATATGTCCCTAACGTCCCAGACGTGCTAGATGTCCCTTACATCCTTAACGTCCCAGACGTCCCAGATGTCCCATATGCCAATAACGTCCCAGACGTCCCAGATGTCCTATATGTCCCATATGTCCCTAATGTCCCAGGCGTCCCAGACCTCCCATATGTCCCATATGTCCCTAACGTCCAGGGCGCCCTAAATTTCCAATATGTCCTTAACGTCCCAGACGTCCCAGACGTCCTAGATGTCCCATATGTCCTAAACGTCCCAGACGTCCCAGATGTCCCATATGTCCGTAACGTCCCAGACGTCCCAGATGTTCCATGTGTCCCATATGTCCCTAATGTCCCAGGCCTCCTAAATGTCTTATATATCCTTGACGTCCCAGGCGTCCCAAATGTCCCATATGTCCGTAACGTCCCAGACCTCCCAGATGTTCAATGTGTCCCATATGTCCCTTATGTCCCAGGCCTCCTAAATGTCCCATATGTCCTTAACGTCCCAGGCGTCCCAGATGTCCCATATGTCCCAAATGTCCCTAATGTCCCAGGCGTCTTAAATGTCCCATATGTCCTTAACGTTCCAGACGTCCCAGACGTCTTTGATGTCCCAAATGTCCTTAACGTCCCAGACGTTCCAGATGTCCCATATGTCCCATATGTTTATAATGTCCCAGGCGTCCTAGATGTTCCATATGTCCCTAACGTCCCAGACGTCCCAGATGTCCTATATGTCCTATATGTCCTTAACGTCCCAGACGTCCCAGATGTCCCATATGTCCTAAACGTCCCAGACGTCCCAAATGTCCCATATGTCCCTAATGTCCCAGGCGTCCTGAATGTCCCATATGTCCTTAACGTCCCAGACGTCCCAGACGCCCTAGATGTCCCATATGTCATTAACGTCCCGGACGTCCCAGATGTCCCATATGTCCCTAACGTCCCAGACGTCCCAGATGTCCCATATGTCCCATATGTCCCTAATGTCCAAGGCGTCCCAGATGTCCCATATGTCCCATATGTCCCATATGTCCCTAATGTCCCAGGCGTCCTAAATGTCCCATATGTCCTTGAAGTCCCAGACGTCCCAGACGTCCTAGATGTCCCATATGTCCTTAAAGTCCCAGACGTCCAAGATGTCCCATATGTCCCATGTGTCCCTAATGACCCAGGCGTCCTAGATGTTCCATATGTCCCTAATGTCCAAGACGTCCTAAATGTCCCATATGTCCCTAACGTCCCAGACGTCCCAGCTGTCCCGTATGTCCCTAACGCCCCTGACGTTTCAGACGTCCTAGATGTCCTATATGTCCTTAACGTCCCAGACGTCCCAGATGAGCCATATGTCCCTAACGTCCCAGACGTCCCAGATGTCCCAAAGGTCTTATATATCCTTAATGTCCCAGGCGTATTAGATGTCCCATATGTCCCTAATGTGCCAGGCGTCCTAAATGTCCCATATGTCTTTAACGTCCCGGACGTCCCAGACGTCCTAGATGTCCCATATGTCCTTAACGTCCCAGACGTCCCAGATGTCCCTAACGTCCCAGATGTCCCAGATGTCCCATATGTCCCTAATGTCCCAGGCGTCCTAGAAATTCCATATGTCCCTAACGTCCCAGACGTCCCATATGTCCTTAACGTCCCAGACGTCCAAGACGTCCTAAATGTCCCATATGTCCCTAACGTCCCAGACGTCTCAGACGTCCTAAATGTCCTATATGTCCCTAACGTCCCAAACGTCTCAGACGTCCTAAATGTCCCATATGTCCCTAACGTCCCAGACGTCCCATATGTCCTTAACGTCCCAGACGTCCCAGACGTCCTAAATGTCCCATATGTCCCTAATGTCCTAGACGTCCTACATGTCCCATATGTCCCTAACGTCCAGGCCGTCTCAGACGTCCTAAATGTCCTATATGTCCCTAACGTCCCAGACGTCCCAGATGTCCCATATGTCCCTAACGTCTCAGACGTCCCAGATGTCCCATATGTCCTTAACGTCCCAGACGTCCCAGATGTCCCATATGTCTCATATGTCCCTAATGTTCCAGGCGTCCCAGATGTTCCATATGTCCCATATGTCCCTAATGTCCCAGACGTCCCAGATGTCCCATACGTCCCTAACGTCCCAGATGTTCCATATGTCCCTAACGTCCCAGATGTCCTAGATGTCTTATATGCCCCTAACGTCCCAGACGTCCCAGATTTCCCATATGTCCCTAACGTCCCAGACGTCCTAGGTGTCCCTTATATCCTTAATGTCCCAGACGTCCCAGATGTCCCATATGTCAATAACGTCCCAGACGTCCCAGATGTCCTATATGTCCCTTATGTCCCTAATGTCCCAGGCGTCCCGGACCTCCCATATGTCCCATATGTCCCTAATGTCCAGGGCGTCCTAAATGTCCCATATGTCCTTAACGTCCCAGACGTCCCAGACGTCCTAGATGTCCCATATGTCCTTAACGTCCCAGACGTCCCAGATATCCCATATGTCCCATATGTCCTTAATGTCCAGGGCGTCCTAAATGTCCCATATCTCCTTAACGTCCCAGACGTCCCAGACGTCCTAGATGTCCCAAATGTCCTTAACGTCCCAGACGTCCCAGATGTCCCATATGTTTCATATGTTTCTAATGTCCCAGGCGTCCTAGATGTTCCATATGTCCCTAACGTCCCAGACGTCCCAGATGTTCTAGATGTCCCATATGTCCTTAACGTCCCAGACGTCCCAGATGTCCCATATGTCCCTAACGTCCCAGACGTCCCAGATGTCTAATATGTCCCTAATATCCCAGGCGTAGTAATTGTCCCATATGTCCTTAACGTCCCAGACGTCCAGACGCCCCAGATGTCCCATATGTCTTTAACGTCCCAGACGTCCCAGACGTCCTAGATGTCCCATATGTCCTTAACGTCCCAGACGTCCCAGATGTCCCATATGTCCCTAGCATCCCAGACGTCCAAGATGACCCATATGTCCTTAACGTCCCAGACGTCCCAGATGTCCCATATGTAACTAACGTCCCAGACGTCCCAGATGTCCCATATGTCCCATTAGTCCCTAATGTCCCAGGCGTCCCAGATGTCCCATATGTCCCATATGTCCCGTAATGTCCCAGGCGTCCTAAATGTCCCATATGTCCTTAACGTCCCAGACGTCCCAGATTTACCATATGTCCCTAACGTCCCAGACGTCCCAGATGTCCCATATGTCCCATATGTCCCTAATGTCCCAGACGTCCTAGATGTCCCATATATCCTTAACGTCCCAGACGTCCCAGTATATCCCATATGTTCTATACCTCCCTAACGTCCCAGACGTCCAGATGTTCCATATGTCCCTAACGTCCCAGATGTTTCATATGTCCCTAAAGTCCCAGACGTCCTAGATGTCTTATATGTCCCTAACGTCCCAGACGTCCAGATGTCCCATATGTCCCTAACGTCCCAGACGTGCTAGATGTCCCTTACATCCTTAACGTCCCAGACGTCCCAGATGTCCCATATGCCAATAACGTCCCAGACGTCCCAGATGTCCTATATGTCCCATATGTCCCTAATGTCCCAGGCGTCCCAGACCTCCCATATGTCCCATATGTCCCTAACGTCCAGGGCGCCCTAAATTTCCAATATGTCCTTAACGTCCCAGACGTCCCAGACGTCCTAGATGTCCCATATGTCCTAAACGTCCCAGACGTCCCAGATGTCCCATATGTCCGTAACGTCCCAGACGTCCCAGATGTTCCATGTGTCCCATATGTCCCTAATGTCCCAGGCCTCCTAAATGTCTTATATATCCTTGACGTCCCAGGCGTCCCAAATGTCCCATATGTCCGTAACGTCCCAGACCTCCCAGATGTTCAATGTGTCCCATATGTCCCTAATGTCCCAGGCGTCCCAGATGTCAAATAAGTCCCAAATGTCCCTAATGTCCCAGGCGTCCTAAATGTCCCATATGTCCTTAACGTTCCAGACGTCCCAGACGTCTTAGATGTCCCAAATGTCCTTAACGTCCCAGATGTCCCATATGTCCCATATGTTTCTAATGTCCCAGGCGTCCTAGATGTTCCATATGTCCCTAACGTCCCAGACGTCCCAAATGTCCTATATGTCCCATATGTCCTTAACGTCTCAGACGTCCCAGATGTCCCATATGTCCTTAACGTCCCAGACGTCCCAAATGTCCCATATGTCCCTAATGTCCCAGACGTCCCAGATGTCCCATATGTCCCTAACGTCAAAGATGTTTCATATGTCCCTAAAGTCCCAGACGTCCTAGATGTCTTATATGTCCCTAACGTCCCAGACGTCCCAGATCTCCCATATGTCCCTAACGTCCCAGACGTGCTAGATGTCCCTTACATCCTTAACGTCCCAGACGTCCCAGATGTCCCATATGCCAATAACGTCCCAGACGTCCTAGATGTCCTATATGTCCCATATATCCCTAATGTCCCAGGCGTCCCAGACCTCCCATATGTCCCATATGTCCCTAACGTCCAGGGCGCCCTAAATGTCCAATATGTCCTTAACGTCCCAGACGTCCCAGACGTCCTAGATGTCCAATATGTCCTAAACGTCCCAGACGTCCCAGATGTCCCATATGTCCGTAACGTCCCAGACGTCCCAGATGTTCCATGTGTCTCATATGTCCCTAATGTCCCAGGCCTCCTAAATGTCTTATATGTCCTTGACGTCCCAGGCGTCCCAGATGTCAAATAAGTCCCAAATGTCCCTAATGTCCCAGGCGTCCTAAATGTCCCATATGTCCTTAACGTTCCAGACGTCCCAGACGTCTTAAATGTCCCAAATGTCCTTAACGTCCCAGATGTCCCATATGACCCATATGTTTCTAATGTCCCAGGCGTCCTAGATGTTCCATATGTCCCTAACGTCCCAGACGTCCCAGAAGTCCTATATGTCCCATATGTCCTTAACGTCCCAGACGTCCCAGTTGTCCCATATGTCCTTAACGTCCCAGACGTCCCAAATGTCCCATATGTCCCTAATGTCCCAGGCGTCCTAAATGTCCCATATGTCCTTAACGTTCCAGACGTCCCAGACGTCTTAGATGTCCCAAATGTCCTTAACGTCCCAGATGTCCCATATGTCCCATATGTTTCTAATGTCCCAGGCGTCCTAGATGTTCCATATGTCCCTAACGTCCCAGACGTCCCAGATGTCCTATATGTCCCATATGTCCTTAACGTCCCAGACGTCCCAGATGTCCCATATGTCCCTAACGTCCCAGATGTTCCATATGTCCCTAAAGTCTTAGACGTCCTAGATGTCTTATATGTCCCTAACGTTCCAGCCGTCCCAGATCTCCCATATGTCCCTAACGTCCCAGACGTGCTAGATGTCCCTTATATCCTTAACGTCCCAGACGGCCCAGATGTCCCATATGCCAATAACGTCCCAGACGTCCCAGATGTCCTATATGTCCCATATGTCCCTAATGTCCCAGGCGTCCCCGACCTCCCATATGTCCCATATGTCCCTAACGTCCAGGGCGTCCTAAATGTCCAATATGTCCTTAACGTCCCATACGTCCCAGACGTCCTAGATGTCCCATATGTCCTAAACGTCCCAGACGTCCCAGATGTCCCATATGTCCGTAACGTCCCAGACGTCCCAGATGTTCAATGTGTCCCATATGTCCCTTATGTCCCAGGCCTCCTAAATGTCCTATATGTCCTTAACGTCCCAGGCGTCCCAGATGTCCCATATGTCCGTAACGTCCCAGACGTCCCAGATGTTCAATGTGTCCCATATGTCCCTAATGTCCCAGGCGTCCCAGATGTCCCATATGTCCCAAATGTCCCTAATGTTCCAGGCGTCCTAAATGTCCCATATGTCCTTAACGTTCCAGACGTCCCAGACGTCTTTGATGTCCCAAATGTCCTTAACGTCCCAGACGTTCCAGATGTCCCATATGTCCCATATGTTTATAATGTCCCAGGCGTCCTAGATGTTCCATATGTCCCTAACGTCCCAGACGTCCCAGATGTCCTATATGTCCCATATGTCCTTAACGTCCCAGACGTCCCAGATGTCCCATATGTCCTAAACGTCCCTGACGTCCCAAATGTCCCATATGTCCCTAATGTCCCAGGCGTCCTGAATGTCCCATATGTCCTTAACGTCCCAGACGTCCCAGACGCCCTAGATGTCCCATATGTCATTAACGTCCCGGACGTCCCAGATGCCCCATATGTCCCTAACGTCGCAGACGTCCCAGATGTCCCATATGTCCCATATGTCCCTAATGTCCAAGGCGTCCCAGATGTCCCATATGCCCCATATGTCCCTAATGTCCCAGGCGTCCTAAATGTCCCATATGTCCTTGAAGTCCCAGACGTCCCAGACGTCCTAGATGTCCCATATGTCCTTAAAGTCCCAGACGTCCCAGATGTCCCATATGTCCCATGTGTCCCTAATGACCCAGGCGTCCTAGATGTTCCATATGTCCCTAACGTCCAAGACGTCCTAAATGTCCCATATGTCCCTAACGTCCCAGACGTCCCAGCTGTCCCGTATGTCCCTAACGCCCCTGACGTTTCAGACGTCCTAGATGTCCTATATGTCCTTAACGTCCCAGACGTCCCAGATGAGCCATATGTCCCTAACGTCCCAGACGTCCCAGATGTCCCAAAGGTCTTATATATCCTTAATGTCCCAGGCGTATTAGATGTCCCATATGTCCCATATGTCCCTAATGTGCCAGGCGTCCTAAATGTCCCATATGTCTTTAACGTCCCAGACGTCCCAGACGTCCTAGATGTCCCATATGTCCTTAACGTCCCAGACGTCCCAGATGTCCCATATGTCCCTAACGTCCCAGACGTCCCAGATGTCCCATATGTCCCTAATGTCCCAGGCGTCCTAGAAATTCCATATGTCCCTAACGTCCCAGACGTCCCATATGTCCTTAACGTCCCAGACGTCCCAGACGTCCTAAATGTCCCATATGTCCCTAACGTCCCAGACGTCTAAGACGTCCTAAATGTCCTATATGTCCCTAACGTCGCAAACGTCTCAAACGTCCTAAATGTCCCATATTTCCCTAACGTCCCAGACGTCCCATATGTCCTTAACGTCCCAGACGTCCCAGACGTCCTAAATGTCCCATATGTCCCTAATGTCCTAGACGTCCTACATGTCCCATATGTCCCTAACGTCCAGGCCGTCTCAGACGTCCTAGATGTCCTATATGTCCCTAACATCCCAGACGTCCCAGATGTCCCATACGTCCCTAACGTCTCAGACGTCCCAGATGTCCCATATGTCCTTAACGTCCCAGACGTCCCAGATGTCTCATATGTCTCATATGTCCCTAATGTTCCAGGCGTCCCAGATGTTCCATATGTCCCATATGTCCCTAATGTCCCAGACGTCCCAGATGTCCCATATGTTCCTAACGTCCCAGATGTTCCATATGTCCCTAACGTCCCAGATGTCTTAGATGTCTTATATGCCCCTAACGTCCCAGACGTCCCAGATTTCCCATATGTCCCTAACGTCCCAGACGTCCTAGGTGTCCCTTATATCCTTAATGTCCCAGACGTCCCAGATGTCCCATATGTCAATAACGTCCCAGGCGTCCCGGACCTCCCATATGTCCCATATGTCCCTAATGTCCAGGGCGTCCTAAATGTCCCATATGTCCTTAACGTCCCAGACGTCCCAGACGTCCCAGATATCCCATATGTCCCATATGTCCCTAATGTCCAGGGCGTCCTAAATGTCCCATATCTCCTTAACGTCCCAGACGTCCCAGACGTTATAGATGTCCCAAATGTCCTTAACGTCCCAGACGTCCCAGATGTCCCATATGTTTCATATGTTTCTAATGTCCCAGGCGTCCTAGATGTTCCATATGTCCCTAACGTCCCAGACGTCGCAGATGTCCTAGATGTCCCATATGTCCTTAACGTCCCAGACGTCCCAGATGTCCCATATGTCCCTAACGTCCCACACGTCCCAGATGTCAAATAAGTCCCAAATGTCCCTAATGTCCCAGGCGTCCTAAATGTCCCATATGTCCCTAACGTTCCAGACGTCCGAGACGTCTTAGATGTCCCAAATGTCCTTAACGTCCCAGATGTCCCATATGTCCCATATGTTTCTAATGTCCCAGGCGTCCTAGATGTTCCATATGTCCCTAACGTCCCAGACGTCCCAGATGTCCTTTATGTCCCATATGTCCTTAACGTCTCAGACGTCCCAGATGTCCCATATGTCCTTAACGTCCCAGACGTCCCAAATGTCCCATATGTCCCTAATGTCCCAGGCGTCCTAAATGTCCATATGTCCTTAACGTCCCAGACGTCCCAAATGTCCCATATGTCCCTAATGTTCCAGGCGTCCTAAATGTCCCATATGTCCTTAATGTCCCAGACGTTCCAGACGCCCTAGATGTCCCATATGTCATTAACGTCCCTAACGTCCCAGATGTCCCATATGTCCCTAACGTCCCAGACGTCCCAGATGTTCAATGTGTCCCATACGTCCCTAATGTCCCAGGCGTCCCAGATGTCCCATATGTCCCATATGTCCCTAATGTCCCAGGCGTCCCAGATGTCCCATATGTCCCATATGTCCCTAATGTCCCAGGCGTCCTAAATGTCCCATATGTCCTTAACGTCCCAGACGTCCCAGACGTCCTAGATGTCCCATATATCCTTAATGTCCCAGACGTCCCAGATATCCCATATGTCCTATATCTCCCTAACGTCCCAGACGTCCCAGATGTCTCATATGTCCCTAACGTCCCAGATGTTCCATATGTCCCTAACATCCCAGACGTCCCAGATCTCCCATATGTCCCTAACGTCCCAGACGTCCTAGGTGTAACTTACATCCTTAACGTCCCAGACCTCCCAGATGTCCCATATGTCGATAACGTCCTAGACGTTCCAGATGTCCTGTATGTCCCATATATCCCTAATGTCCCAGGCGTCCCAGACCTCCCATATGTCCCTAATGTCCAGGGCGTCCTAAATGTCGCAGATATCCTTAACGTCCCAGACATCCCTGACGTCCTAGATGTCCCATATATTCCTAACGTCCCAGACGTCCCAGATATCCCATATGTTTCATATGTCCCTAATGTCCCAGGCGTCCCAGACCTCCCATATGTCCCTAATGTCCAGGGCGTCCTAAATGTCCAAGATATCCTTAACGTCCCAGACGTCCCAGACGTCCTAGATGTCCCATATATCCTTAACGTCCCAGACGTTCCAGATGTCCTATATGTCCCATATATCCCTAATGTCCCGGGCGTCCCAGACCTCCCATATGTCCCTAATGTCCAGGGCGTCCTAAATGTCCCAGATATCCTTAACGTCCCAGACGTCCCAGACGTCCTAGGTGTCCCAAATGTCCTTAACTTCCCAGACGTCCCAGATGTCCCATATGTTTCATATGTTTCTAATGTCCCAGGCGTCCTAGATGTTCCATATGTCCCTAACGTCCCAGACGTCCCAGATGTCCTAGATGTCTCATATGTCCTTAACGTCCCAGACGTCCCAGATGTCCCATATGTACCTAACGTCCCAGACGTCCCAGATGTCCCATATGTCCCTAATATCCCAGGCGTAGTAAATGTCCCATATGTCCTTAACGTCCCAGACGTCCCAGACGCCCTAGATGTCCCTTATGTCCTTAACGTCCCAGACGTCCCAGACGTCCTAGATGTCCCATATGTCCTTAACGTCCCAGACGTCCCAGATGTCCCATATGTCCCTAGCATCCCAGACGTCCTAGATGTCCCATATGTCCTTAACGTCCCAGACGTCCCAGATGTCCCATATGTAACTAACGTCCCAGACGTCCCAGATGTCCCATATGTCCCATATGTCCCTAATGTCCCAGACGTCCCAGATGTCCCATATATCCCTAGCATCCCAGACGTCCCAGATGTCCCATATGTCCTTAACGTCCCAGATGTCCTATATGTCCCATATGTCCTTAACGTCCCAGACGTCCCAGATGTCCCATATGTCCTTAACGTCTCAGACGTCCCAAATGTCCCATATGTCCCTAATGTCCCAGGCGTCCTAAATGTCCCATATGTCCTTAACGTCCCAGACGTCCCAGACGCCCTAGATGTCCCATATGTCATTAACGTCCCGGACGTCCCAGATGTCCCATATGTCCCTAACGTCCCAGACGTCCCAGATATCCCATATGTCCCATATGTCCCTAATGTCCGAGGCGTCCCAGATGTCCCATATGTCCCATATGTCCCTAATGTCCCAGGCGTCCTAAATGTCCCATATGTCCTTAAAGTCCCAGACGTCCCAGACGTCCAGACGTCCCAGATGTCCCATATGTCCCATGTGTCCCTAATGACCCAGTCGTCCTAGACGTTCCATATGTCCCTAACGTCCAAGACGTCCTAAATGACCCATATGTCCCTAACGTCCCAGACGTCCCAGCTGTCCCGTATGTCCCTAACGCTCCTGACGTCCCAGACGTCCTAGATGTCCTATATGTCCTTAACGTCCCAGACGTCCCAGATGAGCCATATGTCCCTAACGTCCCAGACGTCCCAGATGTCCCAAAGGTCTTATATATCCTTAATGTCCCAGGCGTATTAGATGTCTTATATGTCCCATACGTCACTAATGTGCCAGGCGTCCTAAATGTCCCATATGTCTTTAACGTCCCGGACGTCCCAGACGTCCTAGATGTCCCATATGTCCTTAACGTCCCTGACGTCCCAGATGTCCCATATGTCCCTAACGTCCCAGACGTCCCAGATGTCCCATATGTCCCATATGTCCCTAATGTCCCAGGCGTCCTAGAAATTCCATATTTCCCTAACGTCCCAGACGTCCCATATGTCCTTAACGTCCCAGACGTCCCAGACGTATCAGACGTCCTAGATGTCCTATATGTCCCTAACGTCCCAGACGTCTCAGACGTCCTAAATGTCCCATATGTCCTTAACGTCCCAGACGTCCCATATGTCCTTAACGTCCCAGACGTCCCAGACGTTCTAAATGTCCCATATGTCCCTAATGTCCCAGACGTCCTACATGTCCCATATGTCCCTAACGTCCCAGACGTCTCAGACGTCCTAGATGTCCTATATGTCCCTAACGTCCCACACGTCCCAGATGTCCCATATGTCCCTAACGTCTCAGACGTCCCAGATGTCCCATATGTCCTTAACGTCCCAGACGTCCCAGATGTCCCATATGTCCCATATGTCCCTAATGTCCCAGACGTTTTAAATGTCGCATATGTACTTAAAGTTTCAGACGTCCCAGACGTCCCAGATGTCCCAGATGTCCTATATGTCCCATATGTCCTTAACGTCCCAGACGTGCCAGATGTCCCAGATGTCCTATATGTAGTTAACGTCCCAGACGTCCCAGACGTCCCAGATGTCCTATATGTCCCATATGTCCTTAACGTCCCAGACGTCCCAGATGTCCCATATGTCCTAAACGTCCCAGACGTCCCAAATGTCCCATATGTCCCTAATGTCCCAGGCGTCCTAAATGTCCCATATGTCCTTAACGTCCCAGACGTCCCAGACGCCCTAGATGTCCCATATGTCATTAACGACCTAGACGTCCCAGATGTCCCATATGTTCCTAACGTCCCAGACGTCCCAGATGTCCCATATGTCCCATATGTCCCTAATGTCCGAGGCGTCCCAGATGTCCCATATGTCCCATATGTCTCTAATGTCCCAGGCGTCCTAAATGTCCCATATGTCATTAAAGTCCCAGAAGTCCCAGACGTCCTAGATGTCCAATATGTCCTTAAAGTCCCAGACGTCCCAGATGTCCCATATGTCCCATGTGTCCCTAATGACCCAGGCGTCCTAGATGTTCCATATGTCCCTAACGTCCAAGACGTCCTAAATGTCCCATATGTCCCTAACGTCCCAGACGTCCCAGCTGTCCCGTATGTCCCTAACGCCCCTGACGTCCCAGACGTCCTAGATGTCCTATATGTCCTTAACGTCCCAGACGTCCCAGATGAGCCATATGTCCCTGACGTCCCAGACGTCCCAGATGTCCCATATGTCCCTAACGTCCCAGACGTCCCAGATGTCCCATATGACCTTAACGTCCCAGACGTCCCAGATGACCCATACGTCCCTAACGTCCCAGACGTCCCAGATGTCCCAAAGGTCTTATATATCCCTAATGTCCCAGGCGTATTAAATGTCCCATATGTCCCTAATGTGCCAGGCGTCCTAAATGTCCCATATGTTCTTAACGTCCCGGACGTCCCAGACGTCCCAGATGTTTCATATGTCCCTAACGTCCCAGACGTCTCAGATGTCCCATGTGTCCCATATGTCCCTAATGTCCCAGGCGTCCTAGATATTCCATATGTCCCTAACGTCCCAGACGTCCTAAATGTCCCATATGTCCCTAACGTCCCAGACGTCTCAGACGTCCTAGATGTCCTATATGTCCCTAACGTCCTAGACGTACCAGATGTCCCATATGTTTCTAACGTCTCAGACGTTCCAGATGTCCCATATGTCCTTAACGTCTCAGACGTCCCAGATGTCCCATATGTCCTTAACGTCCCAGACGTCCCAGACGTCCTAAATGTCCCATATGTCCCTAATGTCCCAGACGTCCTAGATGTCCCATATGTCCCTAACGTCCCAGACGTCTCAAACGTCCTAAATGTCCCATATGTCCCTAACGTCCCAGACGTCTCAGACGTCCTAGATGTCCTATATGTCCCTAACGTCCTAGACGTACCAGATGTCCCATATGTTTCTAACGTCTCAGACGTTCCAGATGTCCCATATGTCCTTAACGTCTCAGACGTCCCAGATGTCCCATATGTCTCATATGTCCCTAATGTCCCAGGCGTCCCAGATGTCCCATATGTCCTAAACGTCCCAGACGTCCCAGATGTCCCATATGTCCGTAACGTCCCAGACTTCCCAGATGTTCAATGTGTCCCATATGTCCCTAATGTCCCAGGCCTCCTAAATGTCCCATATGTCCTTAACGTCCCAGGCGTTCCAGATGTCCCATATGTCCGTAACGTCCCAGACGTCCCAGATGTTCAATGTGTCCCATATGTACCTAATGTCCCAGGCGTCCCAGATGTCCCATATGTCCCAAATGTCCCTAATTTCCCAGGCGTCCTAAATGTCCCATATGTCCTTAACGTTCCAGACGTCCCAGACGTCTTAGATGTCCCAAATGTCCTTAACGTCTTAGATGTCCCATATGTCCCATATGTTTCTAATGTCCCAGGCGTCCTAGATGTTCCATATGTCCCTAACGTCCCAGACGTCCCAGATGTCCTATATGTCCCTTATGTCCTTAACGTCCCAGACGTCCCAGATGTCCCATATGTCCTTAACGTCTCAGACGTCCCAAATGTCCCATATGTCCCTAATGTCCCAGGCGTCCTAAATGTCCCATATGTCCTTAACGTCCCAGACGTCCCAGACGCCCTAGATGTCCTATATGTCATTAACGTCCCGGACGTCCCAGATGTCCTATATGTCCCTAACGTCCCAGACGTCCCAGATGTCCCATATGTCCCATATGTCCCTAATGTCCGAGGCGTCCCAGATGTCCCATATGTCCCATATGTCCCTAATGTCCCAGGCGTCCTAAATGTCCCATATGTCCTTAAAGTCCCAGACGTCCCAGACGTCCAGACGTCCCAGATGTCCCATATGTCCCATGTGTCAATAATGACCCAGGCGTCCTAGATGTTCCATATGTCCCTAACGTCCAAGAAGTCCTAAATGTCCCATATGTCCCTAACGTCCCAGACGTCCCAGCTGTCCCGTATGTCCCTAACGCCCCTGACGTCCCAGACGTCCTAGATGTCCTATATGTCCTTAACGTCCCAGACGTCCCAGATGAGCCATATGTCCCTAACGTCTCAGACGTCCCAGATGTCCCAAAGGTCTTATATATCCTTAATGTCCCAGGCGTATTAGATGTCCCATATGCCCCATACGTCACTAATGTGCCAGGCGTCCTAAATGTCCCATATGTCTTTAACGTCCCGGACGTCCCAGACGTCCTAAATGTCCCATATGTCCTTAACGTCCCAGACGTCCCAGATGTCCCATATGTCCCATATGTCCCTAATGTCCCAGGCGTCCTAGAAATTCCATATGTCCCTAACGTCCCAGACGTCCCATATTTCCTTAACGTCCCAGACGTCCCAGACGTCCTAAATGTCCCATATGTCTCTAACGTCCCAGACGTCTCAGACGTCCTAGATGTCCTATATGTCCCTAACGTCCCAGACGTCTCAGACGTCCTAAATGTCCCATATGTCCCTAACGTCCCAGACGTCCCATATGTCCTTAACGTCCCAGACGTCCCAGACGTCCTAAATGTCCCATATGTCCCTAATGTCCCAGACGTCCTACAAGTCCCATATGTCCCTAACGTCCCAGACGTCTCAGACGTCCTAGATGTCCTATATGTCCCTAACGTCCCAGACGTCCCAGATGTCCCATATGTCCCTAACGTCTCAGACGTCCCAGATGTCCCATATGTCCTTAACGTCCCAGACGTCCCACATGTCCCATATGTCCCATATGTCCCTAATGTCCCAGACGTTTTAAATGTCCCATATGTACTTAAAGTTTCAGACGTCCCAGACGTTCCAGATGTCGCATATGTCCTTAACGTCCCAGACGTCCCAGACGTCCCAGATGTCCTATATGTCCCATATGTCCTTAACGTCCCAGACGTCCCAGATGTCCCATATGTCCTAAACGTCCCAGACGTCCCAAATTTCCCATATGTCCCTAATGTCCCAGGCGTCCTAAATGTCCCATATGTCCTTAACGTCCCAGAAGTCCCAGACGCCCTAGATGTCCCATATGTCATTAACGTCCCAGACGTCCCACATGTCCCATATGTCCCATATGTCCCTAATGTCCCAGACGTTTTAAATGTCCCATATGTACTTAAAGTTTCAGACGTCCCAGACGTCCCAGATGTCGCATATGTCCTTAACGTCCCAGACGTCCCAGACGTCCCAGTTGTCCTATATGTCCCATATGTCCTTAACGTCCCAGACGTCCCAGATGTCCCATATGTCCTAAACGTCCCAGACGTCCCAAATTTCCCATATGTCCCTAATGTCCCAGGCGTCCTAAATGTCCCATATGTCCTTAACGTCCCAGAAGTCCCAGACGCCCTAGATGTCCCATATGTCATTAACGTCCCGGACGTCCCAGATGTCCCATATGTCCCTAACGTCCCAGACGTCCCAGATGTCCCATATGTCCCATATGTCCCTAATGTCCGAGGCGTCCCAGATGTCCCATATGTCCCATATGTCCCTAATGTCCCAGGCGTCCTAAATGTCCCATATGTCCTTAAAGTCCCAGACGTCCCAGACGTCCTAGATGTCCCATATGTCTTTAAAGTCCCAGACGTCCCAGATGTCCCATATGTCCCATGTGTCCCTAATGACCCAGGCGTCCTAGATGTTCCATATGTTCCTAACATCCAAGACGTCCTAAATGTCCCATATGTCCCTAACGTCCCAGACGTCCCAGCTGTCCCGTATGTCTCTAACGCCCCTGACGTCCCAGACGTCCTAGATGTCCTATATGTTCTTAACGTCCCAGACGTCCCAGATGAGCCATATGTCCCTGACGTCCCAGACGTCCCAGATGTCCCATATGTCCCTAACGTCCCAGACGTCCTAGATGTCCCATATGTCCTTAACGTCCCAGACGTCCCAGATGACCCATACGTCCCTAACGTCCCAGACGTCCCAGATGTCCCAAAGGTCTTATATATACCTAATGTCCCAGGCGTATTAAATGTCCCATATGTCCCATATGTTCCTAATGTGCCAGGCGTCCTAAATGTCCCATATGTTCTTAACGTCCCGGACGTCACAGACGTCCTAGATGTTCCATATGTCCTTAACGTCCCAGACGTCCCAGATGTTACATATGTCCCTAACGTCCCAGACGTCCCAGATGTCCCATATGTCCCATATGTCCCTAAAGTCCCAGGCGTCCTAGATATTTCATATGTCCCTAACGTCCCAGACGTCCTAAATGTCCCATATGTCCCTAACGTCCCAGACGTCCCAGATGTCCCATATGTCCTTAACGTCCCAGACGTCCCAGACGTCCTAAATGTCCCATATGTCCCTAATGTCCCAGACGTCCTAGATGTCCCATATGTCCCTAAAGTCCCAGACGTCTCAGACGTCCTAGATGTCCCATATGTCCCTAACGTCCCAGACGTCCTAGATGTCCCATATGTCCCTAACGTCCCAGACGTCTCAGACGTCCTAGATGTCCTATATGTCCCTAACGTCCTAGACGTACCAAATGTCCCATATGTTTCTAACGTCTCAGACGTCCCAGATGTCCCATATGTCCTTAACGTCTCAGACGTCCCAGATGTCCCATATGTCTCATATGTCCCTAATGTCCTAGGCGTCCCAGATGTCCCATATGTTCCATATGTCCCTAATGTCCCAGACGTTTTAAATGTTTCATATGTAGTTAACGTTTCAGACGTCCCGGACGTCCTAGATGTCCCATATGTCCTTAACGTCCCAGACGTCCCAGATGTCCCATATGTACCATATGTCCCTAATGTCCCAGGCGCCCTAAATGTCCCATATGTCCTTAACGTCCCAGACGTCCTAGACGTCCTAAATGTCCCATATGTCTTTAACGTCCCAGACGTCCCAGATGTCCCATATGTCTCTAACGTCCCAGACGTCCCATATGTCCCATATGTCTCTAACGTCCCAGACGTCCCATATGTCCCATATGTCCCATATGTCCTTAATGTCCCAGGCGTCTCAGACGTCCTAGATGTCCTATATGTCCCTAACGTCCCAGACGTCCCAGATGTCCCATATGTCCCTAACGTCTCAGACGTCCCAGATGTCCCATATGTCCTTAACGTCCCAGACGTCCCACATGTCCCATATGTCCCTAATGTCCAGGGCGTCCTAAATGTCGCAGATATCCTTAACGTCCCAGACATCCCTGACGTCCTAGATGTCCCATATATTCCTAACGTCCCAGACGTCCCAGATATCCCATATGTTTCATATGTCCCTAATGTCCCAGGCGTCCCAGACCTCCCATATGTCCCTAATGTCCAGGGCGTCCTAAATGTCCCAGATATCCTTAACGTCCCAGACGTCCCAGACGTCCTAGATGTCCCATATATCCTTAACGTCCCAGACGTTCCAGATGTCCTATATGTCCCATATATCCCTAATGTCCCGGGCGTCCCAGACCTCCCATATGTCCCTAATGTCCAGGGCGTCCTAAATGTCCCAGATATCCTTAACGTCCCAGACGTCCCAGACGTCCTAGGTGTCCCAAATGTCCTTAACTTCCCAGACGTCCCAGATGTCCCATATGTTTCATATGTTTCTAATGTCCCAGGCGTCCTAGATGTTCCATATGTCCCTAACGTCCCAGACGTCCCAGATGTCCTAGATGTCTCATATGTCCTTAACGTCCCAGACGTCCCAGATGTCCCATATGTATCTAACGTCCCAGACGTCCCAGATGTCCCATATGTCCCTAATATCCCAGGCGTAGTAAATGTCCCATATGTCCTTAACGTCCCAGACGTCCCAGACGCCCTAGATGTCCCTTATGTCCTTAACGTCCCAGACGTCCCAGACGTCCTAGATGTCCCATATGTCCTTAACGTCCCAGACGTCCCAGATGTCCCATATGTCCCTAGCATCCCAGACGTCCTAGATGTCCCATATGTCCTTAACGTCCCAGACGTCCCAGATGTCCCATATGTAACTAACGTCCCAGACGTCCCAGATGTCCCATATGTCCCATATGTCCCTAATGTCCCAGACGTCCCAGATGTCCCATATATCCCTAGCATCCCAGACGTCCCAGATGTCCCATATGTCCTTAACGTCCCAGATGTCCTATATGTCCCATATGTCCTTAACGTCCCAGACGTCCCAGATGTCCCATATGTCCTTAACGTCTCAGACGTCCCAAATGTCCCATATGTCCCTAATGTCCCAGGCGTCCTAAATGTCCCATATGTCCTTAACGTCCCAGACGTCCCAGACGCCCTAGATGTCCCATATGTCATTAACGTCCCGGACGTCCCAGATGTCCCATATGTCCCTAACGTCCCAGACGTCCCAGATATCCCATATGTCCCATATGTCCCTAATGTCCGAGGCGTCCCAGATGTCCCATATGTCCCATATGTCCCTAATGTCCCAGGCGTCCTAAATGTCCCATATGTCCTTAAAGTCCCAGACGTCCCAGACGTCCAGACGTCCCAGATGTCCCATATGTCCCATGTGTCCCTAATGACCCAGTCGTCCTAGACGTTCCATATGTCCCTAACGTCCAAGACGTCCTAAATGACCCATATGTCCCTAACGTCCCAGACGTCCCAGCTGTCCCGTATGTCCCTAACGCCCCTGACGTCCCAGACGTCCTAGATGTCCTATATGTCCTTAACGTCCCAGACGTCCCAGATGAGCCATATGTCCCTAACGTCCCAGACGTCCCAGATGTCCCAAAGGTCTTATATATCCTTAATGTCCCAGGCGTATTAGATGTCTTATATGTCCCATACGTCACTAATGTGCCAGGCGTCCTAAATGTCCCATATGTCTTTAACGTCCCGGACGTCCCAGACGTCCTAGATGTCCCATATGTCCTTAACGTCCCTGACGTCCCAGATGTCCCATATGTCCCTAACGTCCCAGACGTCCCAGATGTCCCATATGTCCCATATGTCCCTAATGTCCCAGGCGTCCTAGAAATTCCATATTTCCCTAACGTCCCAGACGTCCCATATGTCCTTAACGTCCCAGACGTCCCAGACGTATCAGACGTCCTAGATGTCCTATATGTCCCTAACGTCCCAGACGTCTCAGACGTCCTAAATGTCCCATATGTCCTTAACGTCCCAGACGTCCCATATGTCCTTAACGTCCCAGACGTCCCAGACGTTCTAAATGTCCCATATGTCCCTAATGTCCCAGACGTCCTACATGTCCCATATGTCCCTAACGTCCCAGACGTCTCAGACGTCCTAGATGTCCTATATGTCCCTAACGTCCCACACGTCCCAGATGTCCCATATGTCCCTAACGTCTCAGACGTCCCAGATGTCCTATATGTCCCATATGTCCTTAACGTCCCAGACGTCCCAGATGTCCCATATGTCCTAAACGTCCCTGACGTCCCAAATGTCCCATATGTCCCTAATGTCCCAGGCGTCCTGAATGTCCCATATGTCCTTAACGTCCCAGACGTCCCAGACGCCCTAGATGTCCCATATGTCATTAACGTCCCGGACGTCCCAGATGCCCCATATGTCCCTAACGTCGCAGACGTCCCAGATGTCCCATATGTCCCATATGTCCCTAATGTCCAAGGCGTCCCAGATGTCCCATATGCCCCATATGTCCCTAATGTCCCAGGCGTCCTAAATGTCCCATATGTCCTTGAAGTCCCAGACGTCCCAGACGTCCTAGATGTCCCATATGTCCTTAAAGTCCCAGACGTCCCAGATGTCCCATATGTCCCATGTGTCCCTAATGACCCAGGCGTCCTAGATGTTCCATATGTCCCTAACGTCCAAGACGTCCTAAATGTCCCATATGTCCCTAACGTCCCAGACGTCCCAGCTGTCCCGTATGTCCCTAACGCCCCTGACGTTTCAGACGTCCTAGATGTCCTATATGTCCTTAACGTCCCAGACGTCCCAGATGAGCCATATGTCCCTAACGTCCCAGACGTCCCAGATGTCCCAAAGGTCTTATATATCCTTAATGTCCCAGGCGTATTAGATGTCCCATATGTCCCATATGTCCCTAATGTGCCAGGCGTCCTAAATGTCCCATATGTCTTTAACGTCCCAGACGTCCCAGACGTCCTAGATGTCCCATATGTCCTTAACGTCCCAGACGTCCCAGATGTCCCATATGTCCCTAACGTCCCAGACGTCCCAGATGTCCCATATGTCCCTAATGTCCCAGGCGTCCTAGAAATTCCATATGTCCCTAACGTCCCAGACGTCCCATATGTCCTTAACGTCCCAGACGTCCCAGACGTCCTAAATGTCCCATATGTCCCTAACGTCCCAGACGTCTCAGACGTCCTAAATGTCCTATATGTCCCTAACGTCGCAAACGTCTCAAACGTCCTAAATGTCCCATATTTCCCTAACGTCCCAGACGTCCCATATGTCCTTAACGTCCCAGACGTCCCAGACGTCCTAAATGTCCCATATGTCCCTAATGTCCTAGACGTCCTACATGTCCCATATGTCCCTAACGTCCAGGCCGTCTCAGACGTCCTAGATGTCCTATATGTCCCTAACATCCCAGACGTCCCAGATGTCCCATATGTCCCTAACGTCTCAGACGTCCCAGATGTCCCATATGTCCTTAACGTCCCAGACGTCCCAGATGTCTCATATGTCTCATATGTCCCTAATGTTCCAGGCGTCCCAGATGTTCCATATGTCCCATATGTCCCTAATGTCCCAGACGTCCCAGATGTCCCATATGTTCCTAACGTCCCAGATGTTCCATATGTCCCTAACGTCCCAGATGTCTTAGATGTCTTATATGCCCCTAACGTCCCAGACGTCCCAGATTTCCCATATGTCCCTAACGTCCCAGACGTCCTAGGTGTCCCCTTATATCCTTAATGTCCCAGACGTCCCAGATGTCCCATATGTCAATAACGTCCCAGGCGTCCCGGACCTCCCATATGTCCCATATGTCCCTAATGTCCAGGGCGTCCTAAATGTCCCATATGTCCTTAACGTCCCAGACGTCCCAGACGTCCCAGATATCCCATATGTCCCATATGTCCCTAATGTCCAGGGCGTCCTAAATGTCCCATATCTCCTTAACGTCCCAGACGTCCCAGACGTTATAGATGTCCCAAATGTCCTTAACGTCCCAGACGTCCCAGATGTCCCATATGTTTCATATGTTTCTAATGTCCCAGGCGTCCTAGATGTTCCATATGTCCCTAACGTCCCAGACGTCGCAGATGTCCTAGATGTCCCATATGTCCTTAACGTCCCAGACGTCCCAGATGTCCCATATGTCCCTAACGTCCCACACGTCCCAGATGTCAAATAAGTCCCAAATGTCCCTAATGTCCCAGGCGTCCTAAATGTCCCATATGTCCCTAACGTTCCAGACGTCCGAGACGTCTTAGATGTCCCAAATGTCCTTAACGTCCCAGATGTCCCATATGTCCCATATGTTTCTAATGTCCCAGGCGTCCTAGATGTTCCATATGTCCCTAACGTCCCAGACGTCCCAGATGTCCTTTATGTCCCATATGTCCTTAACGTCTCAGACGTCCCAGATGTCCCATATGTCCTTAACGTCCCAGACGTCCCAAATGTCCCATATGTCCCTAATGTCCCAGGCGTCCTAAATGTCCATATGTCCTTAACGTCCCAGACGTCCCAAATGTCCCATATGTCCCTAATGTTCCAGGCGTCCTAAATGTCCCATATGTCCTTAATGTCCCAGACGTTCCAGACGCCCTAGATGTCCCATATGTCATTAACGTCCCTAACGTCCCAGATGTCCCATATGTCCCTAACGTCCCAGACGTCCCAGATGTTCAATGTGTCCCATACGTCCCTAATGTCCCAGGCGTCCCAGATGTCCCATATGTCCCATATGTCCCTAATGTCCCAGGCGTCCCAGATGTCCCATATGTCCCATATGTCCCTAATGTCCCAGGCGTCCTAAATGTCCCATATGTCCTTAACGTCCCAGACGTCCCAGACGTCCTAGATGTCCCATATATCCTTAATGTCCCAGACGTCCCAGATATCCCATATGTCCTATATCTCCCTAACGTCCCAGACGTCCCAGATGTCTCATATGTCCCTAACGTCCCAGATGTTCCATATGTCCCTAACATCCCAGACGTCCCAGATCTCCCATATGTCCCTAACGTCCCAGACGTCCTAGGTGTAACTTACATCCTTAACGTCCCAGACCTCCCAGATGTCCCATATGTCGATAACGTCCTAGACGTTCCAGATGTCCTGTATGTCCCATATATCCCTAATGTCCCAGGCGTCCCAGACCTCCCATATGTCCCTAATGTCCAGGGCGTCCTAAATGTCGCAGATATCCTTAACGTCCCAGACATCCCTGACGTCCTAGATGTCCCATATATTCCTAACGTCCCAGACGTCCCAGATATCCCATATGTTTCATATGTCCCTAATGTCCCAGGCGTCCCAGACCTCCCATATGTCCCTAATGTCCAGGGCGTCCTAAATGTCCAAGATATCCTTAACGTCCCAGACGTCCCAGACGTCCTAGATGTCCCATATATCCTTAACGTCCCAGACGTTCCAGATGTCCTATATGTCCCATATATCCCTAATGTCCCGGGCGTCCCAGACCTCCCATATGTCCCTAATGTCCAGGGCGTCCTAAATGTCCCAGATATCCTTAACGTCCCAGACGTCCCAGACGTCCTAGGTGTCCCAAATGTCCTTAACTTCCCAGACGTCCCAGATGTCCCATATGTTTCATATGTTTCTAATGTCCCAGGCGTCCTAGATGTTCCATATGTCCCTAACGTCCCAGACGTCCCAGATGTCCTAGATGTCTCATATGTCCTTAACGTCCCAGACGTCCCAGATGTCCCATATGTACCTAACGTCCCAGACGTCCCAGATGTCCCATATGTCCCTAATATCCCAGGCGTAGTAAATGTCCCATATGTCCTTAACGTCCCAGACGTCCCAGACGCCCTAGATGTCCCTTATGTCCTTAACGTCCCAGACGTCCCAGACGTCCTAGATGTCCCATATGTCCTTAACGTCCCAGACGTCCCAGATGTCCCATATGTCCCTAGCATCCCAGACGTCCTAGATGTCCCATATGTCCTTAACGTCCCAGACGTCCCAGATGTCCCATATGTAACTAACGTCCCAGACGTCCCAGATGTCCCATATGTCCCATATGTCCCTAATGTCCCAGACGTCCCAGATGTCCCATATATCCCTAGCATCCCAGACGTCCCAGATGTCCCATATGTCCTTAACGTCCCAGATGTCCTATATGTCCCATATGTCCTTAACGTCCCAGACGTCCCAGATGTCCCATATGTCCTTAACGTCTCAGACGTCCCAAATGTCCCATATGTCCCTAATGTCCCAGGCGTCCTAAATGTCCCATATGTCCTTAACGTCCCAGACGTCCCAGACGCCCTAGATGTCCCATATGTCATTAACGTCCCGGACGTCCCAGATGTCCCATATGTCCCTAACGTCCCAGACGTCCCAGATATCCCATATGTCCCATATGTCCCTAATGTCCGAGGCGTCCCAGATGTCCCATATGTCCCATATGTCCCTAATGTCCCAGGCGTCCTAAATGTCCCATATGTCCTTAAAGTCCCAGACGTCCCAGACGTCCAGACGTCCCAGATGTCCCATATGTCCCATGTGTCCCTAATGACCCAGTCGTCCTAGACGTTCCATATGTCCCTAACGTCCAAGACGTCCTAAATGACCCATATGTCCCTAACGTCCCAGACGTCCCAGCTGTCCCGTATGTCCCTAACGCCCCTGACGTCCCAGACGTCCTAGATGTCCTATATGTCCTTAACGTCCCAGACGTCCCAGATGAGCCATATGTCCCTAACGTCCCAGACGTCCCAGATGTCCCAAAGGTCTTATATATCCTTAATGTCCCAGGCGTATTAGATGTCTTATATGTCCCATACGTCACTAATGTGCCAGGCGTCCTAAATGTCCCATATGTCTTTAACGTCCCGGACGTCCCAGACGTCCTAGATGTCCCATATGTCCTTAACGTCCCTGACGTCCCAGATGTCCCATATGTCCCTAACGTCCCAGACGTCCCAGATGTCCCATATGTCCCATATGTCCCTAATGTCCCAGGCGTCCTAGAAATTCCATATTTCCCTAACGTCCCAGACGTCCCATATGTCCTTAACGTCCCAGACGTCCCAGACGTATCAGACGTCCTAGATGTCCTATATGTCCCTAACGTCCCAGACGTCTCAGACGTCCTAAATGTCCCATATGTCCTTAACGTCCCAGACGTCCCATATGTCCTTAACGTCCCAGACGTCCCAGACGTTCTAAATGTCCCATATGTCCCTAATGTCCCAGACGTCCTACATGTCCCATATGTCCCTAACGTCCCAGACGTCTCAGACGTCCTAGATGTCCTATATGTCCCTAACGTCCCACACGTCCCAGATGTCCCATATGTCCCTAACGTCTCAGACGTCCCAGATGTCCCATATGTCCTTAACGTCCCAGACGTCCCAGATGTCCCATATGTCCCATATGTCCCTAATGTCCCAGACGTTTTAAATGTCGCATATGTACTTAAAGTTTCAGACGTCCCAGACGTCCCAGATGTCCCAGATGTCCTATATGTCCCATATGTCCTTAACGTCCCAGACGTGCCAGATGTCCCAGATGTCCTATATGTAGTTAACGTCCCAGACGTCCCAGACGTCCCAGATGTCCTATATGTCCCATATGTCCTTAACGTCCCAGACGTCCCAGATGTCCCATATGTCCTAAACGTCCCAGACGTCCCAAATGTCCCATATGTCCCTAATGTCCCAGGCGTCCTAAATGTCCCATATGTCCTTAACGTCCCAGACGTCCCAGACGCCCTAGATGTCCCATATGTCATTAACGACCTAGACGTCCCAGATGTCCCATATGTTCCTAACGTCCCAGACGTCCCAGATGTCCCATATGTCCCATATGTCCCTAATGTCCGAGGCGTCCCAGATGTCCCATATGTCCCATATGTCTCTAATGTCCCAGGCGTCCTAAATGTCCCATATGTCATTAAAGTCCCAGAAGTCCCAGACGTCCTAGATGTCCAATATGTCCTTAAAGTCCCAGACGTCCCAGATGTCCCATATGTCCCATGTGTCCCTAATGACCCAGGCGTCCTAGATGTTCCATATGTCCCTAACGTCCAAGACGTCCTAAATGTCCCATATGTCCCTAACGTCCCAGACGTCCCAGCTGTCCCGTATGTCCCTAACGCCCCTGACGTCCCAGACGTCCTAGATGTCCTATATGTCCTTAACGTCCCAGACGTCCCAGATGAGCCATATGTCCCTGACGTCCCAGACGTCCCAGATGTCCCATATGTCCCTAACGTCCCAGACGTCCCAGATGTCCCATATGACCTTAACGTCCCAGACGTCCCAGATGACCCATACGTCCCTAACGTCCCAGACGTCCCAGATGTCCCAAAGGTCTTATATATCCCTAATGTCCCAGGCGTATTAAATGTCCCATATGTCCCTAATGTGCCAGGCGTCCTAAATGTCCCATATGTTCTTAACGTCCCGGACGTCCCAGACGTCCCAGATGTTTCATATGTCCCTAACGTCCCAGACGTCTCAGATGTCCCATGTGTCCCATATGTCCCTAATGTCCCAGGCGTCCTAGATATTCCATATGTCCCTAACGTCCCAGACGTCCTAAATGTCCCATATGTCCCTAACGTCCCAGACGTCTCAGACGTCCTAGATGTCCTATATGTCCCTAACGTCCTAGACGTACCAGATGTCCCATATGTTTCTAACGTCTCAGACGTTCCAGATGTCCCATATGTCCTTAACGTCTCAGACGTCCCAGATGTCCCATATGTCCTTAACGTCCCAGACGTCCCAGACGTCCTAAATGTCCCATATGTCCCTAATGTCCCAGACGTCCTAGATGTCCCATATGTCCCTAACGTCCCAGACGTCTCAAACGTCCTAAATGTCCCATATGTCCCTAACGTCCCAGACGTCTCAGACGTCCTAGATGTCCTATATGTCCCTAACGTCCTAGACGTACCAGATGTCCCATATGTTTCTAACGTCTCAGACGTTCCAGATGTCCCATATGTCCTTAACGTCTCAGACGTCCCAGATGTCCCATATGTCTCATATGTCCCTAATGTCCCAGGCGTCCCAGATGTCCCATATGTCCTAAACGTCCCAGACGTCCCAGATGTCCCATATGTCCGTAACGTCCCAGACTTCCCAGATGTTCAATGTGTCCCATATGTCCCTAATGTCCCAGGCCTCCTAAATGTCCCATATGTCCTTAACGTCCCAGGCGTTCCAGATGTCCCATATGTCCGTAACGTCCCAGACGTCCCAGATGTTCAATGTGTCCCATATGTACCTAATGTCCCAGGCGTCCCAGATGTCCCATATGTCCCAAATGTCCCTAATTTCCCAGGCGTCCTAAATGTCCCATATGTCCTTAACGTTCCAGACGTCCCAGACGTCTTAGATGTCCCAAATGTCCTTAACGTCTTAGATGTCCCATATGTCCCATATGTTTCTAATGTCCCAGGCGTCCTAGATGTTCCATATGTCCCTAACGTCCCAGACGTCCCAGATGTCCTATATGTCCCTTATGTCCTTAACGTCCCAGACGTCCCAGATGTCCCATATGTCCTTAACGTCTCAGACGTCCCAAATGTCCCATATGTCCCTAATGTCCCAGGCGTCCTAAATGTCCCATATGTCCTTAACGTCCCAGACGTCCCAGACGCCCTAGATGTCCTATATGTCATTAACGTCCCGGACGTCCCAGATGTCCTATATGTCCCTAACGTCCCAGACGTCCCAGATGTCCCATATGTCCCATATGTCCCTAATGTCCGAGGCGTCCCAGATGTCCCATATGTCCCATATGTCCCTAATGTCCCAGGCGTCCTAAATGTCCCATATGTCCTTAAAGTCCCAGACGTCCCAGACGTCCAGACGTCCCAGATGTCCCATATGTCCCATGTGTCAATAATGACCCAGGCGTCCTAGATGTTCCATATGTCCCTAACGTCCAAGAAGTCCTAAATGTCCCATATGTCCCTAACGTCCCAGACGTCCCAGCTGTCCCGTATGTCCCTAACGCCCCTGACGTCCCAGACGTCCTAGATGTCCTATATGTCCTTAACGTCCCAGACGTCCCAGATGACCCTAACGTCTCAGACGTCCCAGATGTCCCAAAGGTCTTATATATCCTTAATGTCCCAGGCGTATTAGATGTCCCATATGCCCCATACGTCACTAATGTGCCAGGCGTCCTAAATGTCCCATATGTCTTTAACGTCCCGGACGTCCCAGACGTCCTAAATGTCCCATATGTCCTTAACGTCCCAGACGTCCCAGATGTCCCATATGTCCCATATGTCCCTAATGTCCCAGGCGTCCTAGAAATTCCATATGTCCCTAACGTCCCAGACGTCCCATATTTCCTTAACGTCCCAGACGTCCCAGACGTCCTAAATGTCCCATATGTCTCTAACGTCCCAGACGTCTCAGACGTCCTAGATGTCCTATATGTCCCTAACGTCCCAGACGTCTCAGACGTCCTAAATGTCCCATATGTCCCTAACGTCCCAGACGTCCCATATGTCCTTAACGTCCCAGACGTCCCAGACGTCCTAAATGTCCCATATGTCCCTAATGTCCCAGACGTCCTACAAGTCCCATATGTCCCTAACGTCCCAGACGTCTCAGACGTCCTAGATGTCCTATATGTCCCTAACGTCCCAGACGTCCCAGATGTCCCATATGTCCCTAACGTCTCAGACGTCCCAGATGTCCCATATGTCCTTAACGTCCCAGACGTCCCACATGTCCCATATGTCCCATATGTCCCTAATGTCCCAGACGTTTTAAATGTCCCATATGTACTTAAAGTTTCAGACGTCCCAGACGTCCCAGATGTCGCATATGTCCTTAACGTCCCAGACGTCCCAGACGTCCCAGATGTCCTATATGTCCCATATGTCCTTAACGTCCCAGACGTCCCAGATGTCCCATATGTCCTAAACGTCCCAGACGTCCCAAATTTCCCATATGTCCCTAATGTCCCAGGCGTCCTAAATGTCCCATATGTCCTTAACGTCCCAGAAGTCCCAGACGCCCTAGATGTCCCATATGTCATTAACGTCCCAGACGTCCCACATGTCCCATATGTCCCATATGTCCCTAATGTCCCAGACGTTTTAAATGTCCCATATGTACTTAAAGTTTCAGACGTCCCAGACGTCCCAGATGTCGCATATGTCCTTAACGTCCCAGACGTCCCAGACGTCCCAGTTGTCCTATATGTCCCATATGTCCTTAACGTCCCAGACGTCCCAGATGTCCCATATGTCCTAAACGTCCCAGACGTCCCAAATTTCCCATATGTCCCTAATGTCCCAGGCGTCCTAAATGTCCCATATGTCCTTAACGTCCCAGAAGTCCCAGACGCCCTAGATGTCCCATATGTCATTAACGTCCCGGACGTCCCAGATGTCCCATATGTCCCTAACGTCCCAGACGTCCCAGATGTCCCATATGTCCCATATGTCCCTAATGTCCGAGGCGTCCCAGATGTCCCATATGTCCCATATGTCCCTAATGTCCCAGGCGTCCTAAATGTCCCATATGTCCTTAAAGTCCCAGACGTCCCAGACGTCCTAGATGTCCCATATGTCTTTAAAGTCCCAGACGTCCCAGATGTCCCATATGTCCCATGTGTCCCTAATGACCCAGGCGTCCTAGATGTTCCATATGTTCCTAACATCCAAGACGTCCTAAATGTCCCATATGTCCCTAACGTCCCAGACGTCCCAGCTGTCCCGTATGTCTCTAACGCCCCTGACGTCCCAGACGTCCTAGATGTCCTATATGTTCTTAACGTCCCAGACGTCCCAGATGAGCCATATGTCCCTGACGTCCCAGACGTCCCAGATGTCCCATATGTCCCTAACGTCCCAGACGTCCTAGATGTCCCATATGTCCTTAACGTCCCAGACGTCCCAGATGACCCATACGTCCCTAACGTCCCAGACGTCCCAGATGTCCCAAAGGTCTTATATATACCTAATGTCCCAGGCGTATTAAATGTCCCATATGTCCCATATGTTCCTAATGTGCCAGGCGTCCTAAATGTCCCATATGTTCTTAACGTCCCGGACGTCACAGACGTCCTAGATGTTCCATATGTCCTTAACGTCCCAGACGTCCCAGATGTTACATATGTCCCTAACGTCCCAGACGTCCCAGATGTCCCATATGTCCCATATGTCCCTAAAGTCCCAGGCGTCCTAGATATTTCATATGTCCCTAACGTCCCAGACGTCCTAAATGTCCCATATGTCCCTAACGTCCCAGACGTCCCAGATGTCCCATATGTCCTTAACGTCCCAGACGTCCCAGACGTCCTAAATGTCCCATATGTCCCTAATGTCCCAGACGTCCTAGATGTCCCATATGTCCCTAAAGTCCCAGACGTCTCAGACGTCCTAGATGTCCCATATGTCCCTAACGTCCCAGACGTCCTAGATGTCCCATATGTCCCTAACGTCCCAGACGTCTCAGACGTCCTAGATGTCCTATATGTCCCTAACGTCCTAGACGTACCAAATGTCCCATATGTTTCTAACGTCTCAGACGTCCCAGATGTCCCATATGTCCTTAACGTCTCAGACGTCCCAGATGTCCCATATGTCTCATATGTCCCTAATGTCCTAGGCGTCCCAGATGTCCCATATGTTCCATATGTCCCTAATGTCCCAGACGTTTTAAATGTTTCATATGTAGTTAACGTTTCAGACGTCCCGGACGTCCTAGATGTCCCATATGTCCTTAACGTCCCAGACGTCCCAGATGTCCCATATGTACCATATGTCCCTAATGTCCCAGGCGCCCTAAATGTCCCATATGTCCTTAACGTCCCAGACGTCCTAGACGTCCTAAATGTCCCATATGTCTTTAACGTCCCAGACGTCCCAGATGTCCCATATGTCTCTAACGTCCCAGACGTCCCATATGTCCCATATGTCTCTAACGTCCCAGACGTCCCATATGTCCCATATGTCCCATATGTCCTTAATGTCCCAGGCGTCTCAGACGTCCTAGATGTCCTATATGTCCCTAACGTCCCAGACGTCCCAGATGTCCCATATGTCCCTAACGTCTCAGACGTCCCAGATGTCCCATATGTCCTTAACGTCCCAGACGTCCCACATGTCCCATATGTCCCTAATGTCCAGGGCGTCCTAAATGTCGCAGATATCCTTAACGTCCCAGACATCCCTGACGTCCTAGATGTCCCATATATTCCTAACGTCCCAGACGTCCCAGATATCCCATATGTTTCATATGTCCCTAATGTCCCAGGCGTCCCAGACCTCCCATATGTCCCTAATGTCCAGGGCGTCCTAAATGTCCCAGATATCCTTAACGTCCCAGACGTCCCAGACGTCCTAGACGTCCCATATATCCTTAACGTCCCAGACGTTCCAGATGTCCTATATGTCCCATATATCCCTAATGTCCCGGGCGTCCCAGACCTCCCATATGTCCCTAATGTCCAGGGCGTCCTAAATGTCCCAGATATCCTTAACGTCCCAGACGTCCCAGACGTCCTAGGTGTCCCAAATGTCCTTAACTTCCCAGACGTCCCAGATGTCCCATATGTTTCATATGTTTCTAATGTCCCAGGCGTCCTAGATGTTCCATATGTCCCTAACGTCCCAGACGTCCCAGATGTCCTAGATGTCTCATATGTCCTTAACGTCCCAGACGTCCCAGATGTCCCATATGTACCTAACGTCCCAGACGTCCCAGATGTCCCATATGTCCCTAATATCCCAGGCGTAGTAAATGTCCCATATGTCCTTAACGTCCCAGACGTCCCAGACGCCCTAGATGTCCCTTATGTCCTTAACGTCCCAGACGTCCCAGACGTCCTAGATGTCCCATATGTCCTTAACGTCCCAGACGTCCCAGATGTCCCATATGTCCCTAGCATCCCAGACGTCCTAGATGTCCCATATGTCCTTAACGTCCCAGACGTCCCAGATGTCCCATATGTAACTAACGTCCCAGACGTCCCAGATGTCCCATATGTCCCATATGTCCCTAATGTCCCAGACGTCCCAGATGTCCCATATATCCCTAGCATCCCAGACGTCCCAGATGTCCCATATGTCCTTAACGTCCCAGATGTCCTATATGTCCCATATGTCCTTAACGTCCCAGACGTCCCAGATGTCCCATATGTCCTTAACGTCTCAGACGTCCCAAATGTCCCATATGTCCCTAATGTCCCAGGCGTCCTAAATGTCCCATATGTCCTTAACGTCCCAGACGTCCCAGACGCCCTAGATGTCCCATATGTCATTAACGTCCCGGACGTCCCAGATGTCCCATATGTCCCTAACGTCCCAGACGTCCCAGATATCCCATATGTCCCATATGTCCCTAATGTCCGAGGCGTCCCAGATGTCCCATATGTCCCATATGTCCCTAATGTCCCAGGCGTCCTAAATGTCCCATATGTCCTTAAAGTTCCAGACGTCCCAGACGTCCAGACGTCCCAGATGTCCCATATGTCCCATGTGTCCCTAATGACCCAGTCGTCCTAGACGTTCCATATGTCCCTAACGTCCAAGACGTCCTAAATGACCCATATGTCCCTAACGTCCCAGACGTCCCAGCTGTCCCGTATGTCCCTAACGCCCCTGACGTCCCAGACGTCCTAGATGTCCTATATGTCCTTAACGTCCCAGACGTCCCAGATGAGCCATATGTCCCTAACGTCCCAGACGTCCCAGATGTCCCAAAGGTCTTATATATCCTTAATGTCCCAGGCGTATTAGATGTCTTATATGTCCCATACGTCACTAATGTGCCAGGCGTCCTAAATGTCCCATATGTCTTTAACGTCCCGGACGTCCCAGACGTCCTAGATGTCCCATATGTCCTTAACGTCCCTGACGTCCCAGATGTCCCATATGTCCCTAACGTCCCAGACGTCCCAGATGTCCCATATGTCCCATATGTCCCTAATGTCCCAGGCGTCCTAGAAATTCCATATTTCCCTAACGTCCCAGACGTCCCATATGTCCTTAACGTCCCAGACGTCCCAGACGTATCAGACGTCCTAGATGTCCTATATGTCCCTAACGTCCCAGACGTCTCAGACGTCCTAAATGTCCCATATGTCCTTAACGTCCCAGACGTCCCATATGTCCTTAACGTCCCAGACGTCCCAGACGTTCTAAATGTCCCATATGTCCCTAATGTCCCAGACGTCCTACATGTCCCATATGTCCCTAACGTCCCAGACGTCTCAGACGTCCTAGATGTCCTATATGTCCCTAACGTCCCACACGTCCCAGATGTCCCATATGTCCCTAACGTCTCAGACGTCCCAGATGTCCCATATGTCCTTAACGTCCCAGACGTCCCAGATGTCCCATATGTCCCATATGTCCCTAATGTCCCAGACGTTTTAAATGTCCCATATGTACTTAAAGTTTCAGACGTCCCAGACGTCCCAGATGTCCCAGATGTCCTATATGTCCCATATGTCCTTAACGTCCCAGACGTGCCAGATGTCCCACATGTCCTATATGTAGTTAACGTTCCAGACGTCCCAGACGTCCCAGATGTCCTATATGTCCCATATGTCCTTAACGTCCCAGACGTCCCAGATGTCCCATATGTCCTAAACGTCCCAGACGTCCCAAATGTCCCATATGTCCCTAATGTCCCAGGCGTCCTAAATGTCCCATATGTCCTTAACGTCCCAGACGTCCCAGACGCCCTAGATGTCCCATATGTCATTAACGACCTAGACGTCCCAGATGTCCCATATGTTCCTAACGTCCCAGACGTCCCAGATGTCCCATATGTCCCATATGTCTCTAATGTCCGAGGCGTCCCAGATGTCCCATATGTCCCATATGTCCCTAATGTCCCAGGCGTCCTAAATGTCCCATATGTCATTAAAGTCCCAGAAGTCCCAGACGTCCTAGATGTCCAATATGTCCTTAAAGTCCCAGACGTCCCAGATGTCCCATATGTCCCATGTGTCCCTAATGACCCAGGCGTCCTAGATGTTCCATATGTCCCTAACGTCCAAGACGTCCTAAATGTCCCATATGTCCCTAACGTCCCAGACGTCCCAGCTGTCCCGTATGTCCCTAACGCCCCTGACGTCCCAGACGTCCTAGATGTCCTATATGTCCTTAACGTCCCAGACGTCCCAGATGAGCCATATGTCCCTGACGTCCCAGACGTCCCAGATGTCCCATATGTCCCTAACGTCCCAGACGTCCCAGATGTCCCATATGACCTTAACGTCCCAGACGTCCCAGATGACCCATACGTCCCTAACGTCCCAGACGTCCCAGATGTCCCAAAGGTCTTATATATCCCTAATGTCCCAGGCGTATTAAATGTCCCATATGTCCCATATGTCCCTAATGTGCCAGGCGTCCTAAATGTCCCATATGTTCTTAACGTCCCGGACGTCCCAGACGTCCCAGATGTTTCATATGTCCCTAACGTCCCAGACGTCTCAGATGTCCCATGTGTCCCATATGTCCCTAATGTCCCAGGCGTCCTAGATATTCCATATGTCCCTAACGTCCCAGACGTCCTAAATGTCCCATATGTCCCTAACGTCCCAGACGTCTCAGACGTCCTAGATGTCCTATATGTCCCTAACGTCCTAGACGTACCAGATGTCCCATATGTTTCTAACGTCTCAGACGTTCCAGATGTCCCATATGTCCTTAACGTCTCAGACGTCCCAGATGTCCCATATGTCCTTAACGTCCCAGACGTCCCAGACGTGCTAAATGTCCCATATGTCCCTAATGTCCCAGACGTCCTAGATGTCCCATATGTCCCTAACGTCCCAGACGTCTCAAACGTCCTAAATGTCCCATATGTCCCTAACGTCCCAGACGTCTCAGACGTCCTAGATGTCCTATATGTCCCTAACGTCCTAGACGTACCAGATGTCCCATATGTTTCTAACGTCTCAGACGTTCCAGATGTCCCATATGGCCTTAACGTCTCAGACGTCCCAGATGTCCCATATGTCTCATATGTCCCTAATGTCCCAGACGTGCCAGATGTCCCACATGTCCTATATGTAGTTAACGTTCCAGACGTCCCAGACGTCCCAGATGTCCCAGATGTCCTATATGTCCCATATGTCCTTAACGTCCCAGACGTGCCAGATGTCCCACATGTCCTATATGTAGTTAACGTTCCAGACGTCCCAGACGTCCCAGATGTCCTATATGTCCCATATGTCCTTAACGTCCCAGACGTCCCAGATGTCCCATATGTCCTAAACGTCCCAGACGTCCCAAATGTCCCATATGTCCCTAATGTCCCAGGCGTCCTAAATGTCCCATATGTCCTTAACGTCCCAGACGTCCCAGACGCCCTAGATGTCCCATATGTCATTAACGACCTAGACGTCCCAGATGTCCCATATGTTCCTAACGTCCCAGACGTCCCAGATGTCCCATATGTCCCATATGTCTCTAATGTCCGAGGCGTCCCAGATGTCCCATATGTCCCATATGTCCCTAATGTCCCAGGCGTCCTAAATGTCCCATATGTCATTAAAGTCCCAGAAGTCCCAGACGTCCTAGATGTCCAATATGTCCTTAAAGTCCCAGACGTCCCAGATGTCCCATATGTCCCATGTGTCCCTAATGACCCAGGCGTCCTAGATGTTCCATATGTCCCTAACGTCCAAGACGTCCTAAATGTCCCATATGTCCCTAACGTCCCAGACGTCCCAGCTGTCCCGTATGTCCCTAACGCCCCTGACGTCCCAGACGTCCTAGATGTCCTATATGTCCTTAACGTCCCAGACGTCCCAGATGAGCCATATGTCCCTGACGTCCCAGACGTCCCAGATGTCCCATATGTCCCTAACGTCCCAGACGTCCCAGATGTCCCATATGACCTTAACGTCCCAGACGTCCCAGATGACCCATACGTCCCTAACGTCCCAGACGTCCCAGATGTCCCAAAGGTCTTATATATCCCTAATGTCCCAGGCGTATTAAATGTCCCATATGTCCCATATGTCCCTAATGTGCCAGGCGTCCTAAATGTCCCATATGTTCTTAACGTCCCGGACGTCCCAGACGTCCCAGATGTTTCATATGTCCCTAACGTCCCAGACGTCTCAGATGTCCCATGTGTCCCATATGTCCCTAATGTCCCAGGCGTCCTAGATATTCCATATGTCCCTAACGTCCCAGACGTCCTAAATGTCCCATATGTCCCTAACGTCCCAGACGTCTCAGACGTCCTAGATGTCCTATATGTCCCTAACGTCCTAGACGTACCAGATGTCCCATATGTTTCTAACGTCTCAGACGTTCCAGATGTCCCATATGTCCTTAACGTCTCAGACGTCCCAGATGTCCCATATGTCCTTAACGTCCCAGACGTCCCAGACGTGCTAAATGTCCCATATGTCCCTAATGTCCCAGACGTCCTAGATGTCCCATATGTCCCTAACGTCCCAGACGTCTCAAACGTCCTAAATGTCCCATATGTCCCTAACGTCCCAGACGTCTCAGACGTCCTAGATGTCCTATATGTCCCTAACGTCCTAGACGTACCAGATGTCCCATATGTTTCTAACGTCTCAGACGTTCCAGATGTCCCATATGGCCTTAACGTCTCAGACGTCCCAGATGTCCCATATGTCTCATATGTCCCTAATGTCCCAGGCGTCCCAGATGTCCCATATGTCCTAAACGTCCCAGACGTCCCAGATGTCCCATATGTCCGTAACGTCCCAGACTTCCCAGATGTTCAATGTGTCCCATATGTCCCTAATGTCCCAGGCCTCCTAAATGTCCCATATGTCCTTAACGTCCCAGGCGTCCCAGATGTCCCATATGTCCGTAACGTCCCAGACGTCCCAGATGTTCAATGTGTCCCATATGTACCTAATGTCCCAGGCGTCCCAGATGTCCCATATGTCCCAAATGTCCCTAATTTCCCAGGCGTCCTAAATGTCCCATATGTCCTTAACGTTCCAGACGTCCCAGACGTCTTAGATGTCCCAAATGTCCTTAACGTCTTAGATGTCCCATATGTCCCATATGTTTCTAATGTCCCAGGCGTCCTAGATGTTCCATATGTCCCTAACGTCCCAGACGTCCCAGATGTCCTATATGTCCCTTATGTCCTTAACGTCCCAGACGTCCCAGATGTCCCATATGTCCTTAACGTCTCAGACGTCCCAAATGTCCCATATGTCCCTAATGTCCCAGGCGTCCTAAATGTCCCATATGTCCTTAACGTCCCAGACGTCCCAGACGCCCTAGATGTCCTATATGTCATTAACGTCCCGGACGTCCCAGATGTCCTATATGTCCCTAACGTCCCAGACGTCCCAGATGTCCCATATGTCCCATATGTCCCTAATGTCCGAGGCGTCCCAGATGTCCCATATGTCCCATATGTCCCTAATGTCCCAGGCGTCCTAAATGTCCCATATGTCCTTAAAGTCCCAGACGTCCCAGACGTCCAGACGTCCCAGATGTCCCATATGTCCCATGTGTCAATAATGACCCAGGCGTCCTAGATGTTCCATATGTCCCTAACGTCCAAGAAGTCCTAAATGTCCCATATGTCCCTAACGTCCCAGACGTCCCAGCTGTCCCGTATGTCCCTAACGCCCCTGACGTCCCAGACGTCCTAGATGTCCTATATATCCTTAACGTCCCAGACGTCCCAGATGAGCCATATGTCCCTAACGTCTCAGACGTCCCAGATGTCCCAAAGGTCTTATATATCCTTAATGTCCCAGGCGTATTAGATGTCCCATATGCCCCATACGTCACTAATGTGCCAGGCGTCCTAAATGTCCCATATGTCTTTAACGTCCCGGACGTCCCAGACGTCCTAAATGTCCCATATGTCCTTAACGTCCCAGACGTCCCAGATGTCCCATATGTCCCATATGTCCCTAATGTCCCAGGCGTCCTAGAAATTCCATATGTCCCTAACGTCCCAGACGTCCCATATTTCCTTAACGTCCCAGACGTCCCAGACGTCCTAAATGTCCCATATGTCTCTAACGTCCCAGACGTCTCAGACGTCCTAGATGTCCTATATGTCCCTAACGTCCCAGACGTCTCAGACGTCCTAAATGTCCCATATGTCCCTAACGTCCCAGACGTCCCATATGTCCTTAACGTCCCAGACGTCCCAGACGTCCTAAATGTCCCATATGTCCCTAATGTCCCAGACGTCCTACAAGTCCCATATGTCCCTAACGTCCCAGACGTCTCAGACGTCCTAGATGTCCTATATGTCCCTAACGTCCCAGACGTCCCAGATGTCCCATATGTCCCTAACGTCTCAGACGTCCCAGATGTCCCATATGTCCTTAACGTCCCAGACGTCCCACATGTCCCATATGTCCCATATGTCCCTAATGTCCCAGACGTTTTAAATGTCCCATATGTACTTAAAGTTTCAGACGTCCCAGACGTCCCAGATGTCGCATATGTCCTTAACGTCCCAGACGTCCCAGACGTCCCAGATGTCCTATATGTCCCATATGTCCTTAACGTCCCAGACGTCCCAGATGTCCCATATGTCCTAAACGTCCCAGACGTCCCAAATTTCCCATATGTCCCTAATGTCCCAGGCGTCCTAAATGTCCCATATGTCCTTAACGTCCCAGAAGTCCCAGACGCCCTAGATGTCCCATATGTCATTAACGTCCCAGACGTCCCACATGTCCCATATGTCCCATATGTCCCTAATGTCCCAGACGTTTTAAATGTCCCATATGTACTTAAAGTTTCAGACGTCCCAGACGTCCCAGATGTCGCATATGTCCTTAACGTCCCAGACGTCCCAGACGTCCCAGTTGTCCTATATGTCCCATATGTCCTTAACGTCCCAGACGTCCCAGATGTCCCATATGTCCTAAACGTCCCAGACGTCCCAAATTTCCCATATGTCCCTAATGTCCCAGGCGTCCTAAATGTCCCATATGTCCTTAACGTCCCAGAAGTCCCAGACGCCCTAGATGTCCCATATGTCATTAACGTCCCGGACGTCCCAGATGTCCCATATGTCCCTAACGTCCCAGACGTCCCAGATGTCCCATATGTCCCATATGTCCCTAATGTCCGAGGCGTCCCAGATGTCCCATATGTCCCATATGTCCCTAATGTCCCAGGCGTCCTAAATGTCCCATATGTCCTTAAAGTCCCAGACGTCCCAGACGTCCTAGATGTCCCATATGTCTTTAAAGTCCCAGACGTCCCAGATGTCCCATATGTCCCATGTGTCCCTAATGACCCAGGCGTCCTAGATGTTCCATATGTTCCTAACATCCAAGACGTCCTAAATGTCCCATATGTCCCTAACGTCCCAGACGTCCCAGCTGTCCCGTATGTCTCTAACGCCCCTGACGTCCCAGACGTCCTAGATGTCCTATATGTTCTTAACGTCCCAGACTACCCAGATGAGCCATATGTCCCTGACGTCCCAGACGTCCCAGATGTCCCATATGTCCCTAACGTCCCAGACGTCCTAGATGTCCCATATGTCCTTAACGTCCCAGACGTCCCAGATGACCCATACGTCCCTAACGTCCCAGACGTCCCAGATGTCCCAAAGGTCTTATATATACCTAATGTCCCAGGCGTATTAAATGTCCCATATGTCCCATATGTCCCTAATGTGCCAGGCGTCCTAAATGTCCCATATGTTCTTAACGTCCCGGACGTCACAGACGTCCTAGATGTTCCATATGTCCTTAACGTCCCAGACGTCCCAGATGTTACATATGTCCCTAACGTCCCAGACGTCCCAGATGTCCCATATGTCCCATATGTCCCTAAAGTCCCAGGCGTCCTAGATATTTCATATGTCCCTAACGTCCCAGACGTCCTAAATGTCCCATATGTCCCTAACGTCCCAGACGTCCCAGATGTCCCATATGTCCTTAACGTCCCAGACGTCCCAGACGTCCTAAATGTCCCATATGTCCCTAATGTCCCAGACGTCCTAGATGTCCCATATGTCCCTAAAGTCCCAGACGTCTCAGACGTCCTAGATGTCCCATATGTCCCTAACGTCCCAGACGTCCTAGATGTCCCATATGTCCCTAACGTCCCAGACGTCTCAGACGTCCTAGATGTCCTATATGTCCCTAACGTCCTAGACGTACCAAATGTCCCATATGTTTCTAACGTCTCAGACGTCCCAGATGTCCCATATGTCCTTAACGTCTCAGACGTCCCAGATGTCCCATATGTCTCATATGTCCCTAATGTCCTAGGCGTCCCAGATGTCCCATATGTTCCATATGTCCCTAATGTCCCAGACGTTTTAAATGTTTCATATGTAGTTAACGTTTCAGACGTCCCGGACGTCCTAGATGTCCCATATGTCCTTAACGTCCCAGACGTCCCAGATGTCCCATATGTACCATATGTCCCTAATGTCCCAGGCGCCCTAAATGTCCCATATGTCCTTAACGTCCCAGACGTCCTAGACGTCCTAAATGTCCCATATGTCTTTAACGTCCCAGACGTCCCAGATGTCCCATATGTCTCTAACGTCCCAGACGTCCCATATGTCCCATATGTCTCTAACGTCCCAGACGTCCCATATGTCCCATATGTCCCATATGTCCTTAATGTCCCAGGCGTCTCAGACGTCCTAGATGTCCTATATGTCCCTAACGTCCCAGACGTCCCAGATGTCCCATATGTCCCTAACGTCTCAGACGTCCCAGATGTCCCATATGTCCTTAACGTCCCAGACGTCCCACATGTCCCATATGTCCCATATGTCCCTAATGTCCCAGACGTTTTAAATGTCCCATATGTACTTAAAGTTTCAGACGTCCCAGACGTCCCAGATGTCGCATATGTCCTTAACGTCCCAGACGTCCCAGACGTCCCAGATGTCCTATATGTCCCATATGTCCTTAACGTCCCAGACGTCCCAGATGTCCCATATGTCCTAAACGTCCCAGACGTCCCAAATTTCCCATATGTCCCTAATGTCCCAGGCGTCCTAAATGTCCCATATGTCCTTAACGTCCCAGAAGTCCCAGACGCCCTAGATGTCCCATATGTCATTAACGACCCGGACGTCCCAGATGTCCCATATGTCCCTAACGTCCCAGACGTCCCAGATGTCCCATATGTCCCATATGTCCCTAATATCCGAGGCGTCCCAGATGTCCCATATGTCCCATATGTCCCTAATGTCCCAGGCGTCCTAAATGTCCCATATGTCCTTAAAGTCCCAGACGTCCCAGACGTCCTAGATGTCCCATATGTCTTTAAAGTCCCAGACGTCCCAGATGTCCCATATGTCCCATGTGTCCCTAATGACCCAGGCGTCCTAGATGTTCCATATGTTCCTAACATCCAAGACGTCCTAAATGTCCCATATGTCCCTAACGTCCCAGACGTCCCAGCTGTCCCGTATGTCCCTAACGCCCCTGACGTCCCAGACGTCCTAGATGTCCTATATGTTCTTAACGTCCCAGACGTCCCAGATGAGCCATATGTCCCTGACGTCCCAGACGTCCCAGATGTCCCATATGTCCCTAACGTCCCAGACGTCCTAGATGTCCCATATGTCCTTAACGTCCCAGACGTCCCAGATGACCCATACGTCCCTAACGTCCCAGACGTCCCAGATGTCCCAAAGGTCTTATATATACCTAATGTCCCAGGCGTATTAAATGTCCCATATGTCCCATATGTCCCTAATGTGCCAGGCGTCCTAAATGTCCCATATGTTCTTAACGTCCCGGACGTCACAGACGTCCTAGATGTTCCATATGTCCTTAACGTCCCAGACGTCCCAAATGTTACATATGTCCCTAACGTCCCAGACGTCCCAGATGTCCCATATGTCCCATATGTCCCTAATGTCCCAGGCGTCCTAGATATTTCATATGTCCCTAACGTCCCAGACGTCCTAAATGTCCCATATGTCCCTAACGTCCCAGACGTCCCAGATGTCCCATATGTCCTTAACGTCCCAGACGTCCCAGACGTCCTAAATGTCCCATATGTCCCTAATGTCCCAGACGTCCTAGATGTCCCATATGTCCCTAAAGTCCCAGACGTCTCAGACGTCCTAGATGTCCCATATGTCCCTAACGTCCCAGACGTCCTAGATGTCCCATATGTCCCTAACGTCCCAGACGTCTCAGACGTCCTAGATGTCCTATATGTCCCTAACGTCCTAGACGTACCAAATGTCCCATATGTTTCTAACGTCTCAGACGTCCCAGATGTCCCATATGTCCTTAACGTCTCAGACGTCCCAGATGTCCCATATGTCTCATATGTCCCTAATGTCCTAGGCGTCCCAGATGTCCCATATGTTCCATATGTCCCTAATGTACCAGACGTTTTAAATGTTTCATATGTAGTTAACGTTTCAGACGTCCCGGACGGCCTAGATGTCCCATATGTCCTTAACGTCCCAGACGTCCCAGATGTCCCATATGTACCATATGTCCCTAATGTCCCAGGCGCCCTAAATGTCCCATATGTCCTTAACGTCCCAGACGTCCTAGACGTCCTAAATGTCCCATATGTCTTTAACGTCCCAGACGTCCCAGATGTCCCATATGTCTCTAACGTCCCAGACGTCCCATATGTCCCATATGTCTCTAACGTCACAGACGTCCCATATGTCCCATATGTCCCATATGTCCTTAATGTCCCAGGCGTCCCAGATGTCCCATATTTCCCTAACGTCCCAGACGTCCTAGATGTCCCATATGTCCTATATCTCCCTAACGTCCCAGACGTCCCAGATGTCCCATACGTCTCTAACGTCCCAGATGTTCCATATGTCCCTAACGTCCCAGACGTCCTAGATGTCTTATATGCCCCTAACGTCCCAGACGTCCCAGATGTCCCATATGTCCGTAACGTCCCAGACGTCCCAGATGTTCAATATGTCCCATATGTCCCTAATGTCCCAGGTGTCCCAGATGCCCCATATGTCCCAATGTCCCTAATGTCCCAGGCGTCCTAAATGTCGAATATGTCCTTAACGTTCCAGACGTCCCAGATGTCCTATATGTCCCATATGTTCCTAATGTCCCAGGCGTCCCAGACCTCCCATATGTCCCATATGTCCCTAATGTCCAGGGCGTCCTAAATGTCCCATATGTCCTTAACGTCCCAGACGTAACAGACGTCCTAATTGTCCCATATGTCCCTAACGTCCCAGGCGTCCCAGATGTCCCATATGTCCGTAACGTCCCAGACGTCCCAGATGTTCAATATGTCCCATATGTCCCTAATGTCCCAGGTGTCCCAGATGCCCCATATGTCCCAAATGTCCCTAATGTCCCAGGCGTCCTAAATGTCGAATATGTCCTTAACGTTCCAGACGTCCCAGACGTAATAGATGTCCCAAATGTCCTTAACGTTCCAGATGTCCCAGATGTCCCATATGTCCCATATGTTTCTAATGTCCCAGGCGTCCTAAATGTTCCATATGTCCCTAACGTCCCAGACGTCCCAGATGTCCTAGATGTTCCATATGTCCTTAACGTCCCAGACGTCCCAGATGTCCCATATGTCCTTAACGTCTCTAATGTCCCAGATGTCCCATATGTCTTTAATGTCCCACGCGTCCAAAATGTCCCATATGTTCTTAACGTCCCAGACGTCCCAGACGCCCTAGATGTCCCATATGTCATTAACGTCCCGGACGTCCCAGATGTCCCATATGTCCCTAACGTCCCAGACGTCCCAGATGTCCCATATGTCCCTTATGTTTCTAATGTCCGAAACGTCCCAGATGTCCCATATGTCCCATATGTCCCTAATGTCCCAGGCGTCTTAAATGTCCCATATGCCCTTAACGTCCCAGACGTCCAAGACGTCCCAGATGTCCCATATGTCCCATGTGTCCCTAATGACCCAGGCGTCCTAGATGTTCCATATGTCCCTAACGTCCCAGACGTCCTAGATGTCTTATATGCCCCTAACGTCCCAGACGTCCCAGATCTCCCATATGTCCCATATGTCCCTAATGTCCCAGGCGTCTTAAATGTCCCATATGCCCTTAACGTCCCAGACGTCCAAGACGTCCCAGATGTCCCATATGTCCCATGTGTCCCTAATGACCCAGACGTCCTAGATGTCCCTTATATCCTTAACGTCCCAGACGTCCCAGATGTCCCATATGTCAATAACGTCCCAGACGTCCCAGATGTCCTATATGTCCCATATGTCCCTAATGTCCCTGGCGTCCCACCCCTCCCATATGTCCCATATTTCCCTAATGTCCAGGGCGTCCTAAATGTCCCATATGTCCTTAACGTCCCAGACGTGCCAGACGTCCTAGATGTCCCATATGTCCTTAACGTCCCAGACGTCCCAGATATCCCATATGTCCCATATGTCCCTAATGTCCAGGGCGTCCTAAATGTCCCATATCTCCTTAACGTCCCAGACGTCCCAGACGTTCTAGATGTCCCAAATGTCCTTAACGTGCCAGACGTCCCAGATGTCCCATATGTCCCATATGTTTTTAATGTCCCAGGCGTCCTAGACGTTCCATATGTCCCTAAGGTCCCAGACGTCCCAGATGTCCTATATGTCCCATATGTCCTTAACGTCCCAGACGTCCCAGATGTCCCATATGTCCTTAACGTCCCAGACGTCCTAAATGTCCCATATGTCCCTAACGTCCCAGACGTCCCAGATGTCCCATATGTCCTTAACGTCCCAGACGTCCCAGACGTCCTAAATGTCCCATATGTCCCTAATGTCCCAGACGTCCTAGATGTCCCATATGTCCCTAAAGTCCCAGACGTCTCAGACGTCCTAGATGTCCCATATGTCCCTAACGTCCCAGACGTCCTAGATGTCCCATATGTCCCTAACGTCCCAGACGTCTCAGACGTCCTAGATGTCCTATATGTCCCTAACGTCCTAGACGTACCAAATGTCCCATATGTTTCTAACGTCTCAGACGTCCCAGATGTCCCATATGTCCTTAACGTCTCAGACGTCCCAGATGTCCCATATGTCTCATATGTCCCTAATGTCCTAGGCGTCCCAGATGTCCCATATGTTCCATATGTCCCTAATGTACCAGACGTTTTAAATGTTTCATATGTAGTTAACGTTTCAGACGTCCCGGACGGCCTAGATGTCCCATATGTCCTTAACGTCCCAGACGTCCCAGATGTCCCATATGTACCATATGTCCCTAATGTCCCAGGCGCCCTAAATGTCCCATATGTCCTTAACGTCCCAGACGTCCTAGACGTCCTAAATGTCCCATATGTCTTTAACGTCCCAGACGTCCCAGATGTCCCATATGTCTCTAACGTCCCAGACGTCCCATATGTCCCATATGTCTCTAACGTCACAGACGTCCCATATGTCCCATATGTCCCATATGTCCTTAATGTCCCAGGCGTCCCAGATGTCCCATATTTCCCTAACGTCCCAGACGTCCTAGATGTCCCATATGTCCTATATCTCCCTAACGTCCCAGACGTCCCAGATGTCCCATACGTCTCTAACGTCCCAGATGTTCCATATGTCCCTAACGTCCCAGACGTCCTAGATGTCTTATATGCCCCTAACGTCCCAGACGTCCCAGATGTCCCATATGTCCGTAACGTCCCAGACGTCCCAGATGTTCAATATGTCCCATATGTCCCTAATGTCCCAGGTGTCCCAGATGCCCCATATGTCCCAATGTCCCTAATGTCCCAGGCGTCCTAAATGTCGAATATGTCCTTAACGTTCCAGACGTCCCAGATGTCCTATATGTCCCATATGTTCCTAATGTCCCAGGCGTCCCAGACCTCCCATATGTCCCATATGTCCCTAATGTCCAGGGCGTCCTAAATGTCCCATATGTCCTTAACGTCCCAGACGTAACAGACGTCCTAATTGTCCCATATGTCCCTAACGTCCCAGGCGTCCCAGATGTCCCATATGTCCGTAACGTCCCAGACGTCCCAGATGTTCAATATGTCCCATATGTCCCTAATGTCCCAGGTGTCCCAGATGCCCCATATGTCCCAAATGTCCCTAATGTCCCAGGCGTCCTACATGTCGAATATGTCCTTAACGTTCCAGACGTCCCAGACGTAATAGATGTCCCAAATGTCCTTAACGTTCCAGATGTCCCAGATGTCCCATATGTCCCATATGTTTCTAATGTCCCAGGCGTCCTAAATGTTCCATATGTCCCTAACGTCCCAGACGTCCCAGATGTCCTAGATGTTCCATATGTCCTTAACGTCCCAGACGTCCCAGATGTCCCATATGTCCTTAACGTCTCTAATGTCCCAGATGTCCCATATGTCTTTAATGTCCCACGCGTCCAAAATGTCCCATATGTTCTTAACGTCCCAGACGTCCCAGACGCCCTAGATGTCCCATATGTCATTAACGTCCCGGACGTCCCAGATGTCCCATATGTCCCTAACGTCCCAGACGTCCCAGATGTCCCATATGTCCCTTATGTTTCTAATGTCCGAAACGTCCCAGATGTCCCATATGTCCCATATGTCCCTAATGTCCCAGGCGTCTTAAATGTCCCATATGCCCTTAACGTCCCAGACGTCCAAGACGTCCCAGATGTCCCATATGTCCCATGTGTCCCTAATGACCCAGGCGTCCTAGATGTTCCATATGTCCCTAACGTCCCAGACGTCCTAGATGTCTTATATGCCCCTAACGTCCCAGACGTCCCAGATCTCCCATATGTCCCTAACGTCCCAGACGTCCTAGATGTCCCTTATATCCTTAACGTCCCAGACGTCCCAGATGTCCCATATGTCAATAACGTCCCAGACGTCCCAGATGTCCTATATGTCCCATATGTCCCTAATGTCCCTGGCGTCCCACCCCTCCCATATGTCCCATATTTCCCTAATGTCCAGGGCGTCCTAAATGTCCCATATGTCCTTAACGTCCCAGACGTGCCAGACGTCCTAGATGTCCCATATGTCCTTAACGTCCCAGACGTCCCAGATATCCCATATGTCCCATATGTCCCTAATGTCCAGGGCGTCCTAAATGTCCCATATCTCCTTAACGTCCCAGACGTCCCAGACGTTCTAGATGTCCCAAATGTCCTTAACGTCCCAGACGTCCCAGATGTCCCATATGTTTCATATGTTTCTAATGTCCCAGGCGTCACAGATGTACCATATGTAACTAACGTCCCAGACGTCCCAGATGTCCCATATGTCCTTAACGTCCCAGACGTCCCAGACGTCCTAGATGTCCCATATGTCCTTAACGTCCCAGACGTCCCAGATGTACCATATGTCCCTAACGTCCCAGACGTCCCAGATGTCCCATATGTCCCATATGTCCCTAATGTCCCAGGCGTCTCAGATGTCCCATATGTCCCATATGTCCCTAATGTCCCAGACGTCCTAGATGTCCCATATGTCCTTAACGTCCCAGACGTCCCAGATGTACCATATGTCCTTAACGTTCCAGACGTCCCAGACGTCCTAGATGTCCTATATATCCTTAACGTCCCAGACGTCCCAGTATATCCCATATGTCCTATACCTGCCTAACGTCCCAGACGTCCCAGATGTCCCATATGTCCCTTACGTCCCAGATGTTCCATATGTCCCTAAAGTCCCAGCCGTCCTAGATGTCCTATATGTCCCTAACGTCCCAGACGTCTTAGATCTCCCATATGTCCCTAACGTCCCAGACGTCCTAGATGTCCCTTATATGCTTAACGTCCCAAATGTCCCATATGCCAATAACGTCCCAGACGTCCGAGATGTCCTATATGTCCCATATGTCCCTAATGTCCCAGGCGTCCCAGACCTCCCATATGTCCCATATGTCCCTAACGTCCAGGGCGTCCTAAATGTCCAATATGTCCTTAACGTCCCAGACGTCCCAGACGTCCTAGATGCCTCATATGTCCTAAACGTCCCAGACGTCCCAGATATCCCATATGTCCCATATGTCCCTAATGTCCCAGGCTTCCTAAATGTCCCATATGTCCTTAACGTCCCAGGCGTCCCAGATGTCCCATATGTCCGTAACGTCCCAGACGTCCCAGATGTTCAATGTGTCCCATACGTCCCTAATGTCCCAGGCGTCCCAGATGTCCCATATGTCCCAAATGTCCCTAATGTCCCAGGCGTCCTAAATGTCCCATATGTCCTTAACGTTCCAGACGTCCCAGACGTCTTAGATGTCCCAAATGTCCTTAACGTCCCAGACGTCCCAGATGTCCCATATGTCCCATATGTTTCTAATGTCCCAGGCGTCCTAGATGTTCCATATGTCCCTAAGGTCCCAGACGTCCCAGATGTCCTATATGTCCCATATGTCCTTAACGTCCCAGACGTCCCAGATGTCCCATATGTCCTTAACGTCCCAGACGTCCCAAATGTCCCATATGTCCCTAATGTTCCAGGCGTCCTAAATGTCCCATATGTCCTTAACGTCCCAGACGTCCCAGACGCCCTAGATGTCCCATATGTCATTAACGTCCCGGACGTCCCAGATGTCCCATATGTCCCTAACGTCCCAGACGTCCCAGATGTTCAATGTGTCCCATACGTCCCTAATGTCCCAGGCGTCCCAGATGTCCCATATGTCCCATATGTCTCTAATGTCCCAGGCGTCCCAGATGTCCCATATGTCCAATATGTCCCTAATGTCCCAGACGTCCTAGATGTCTTATATGCCCCTAACGTCCCAGACGTCCCAGATCTCCCATATGTCCCTAACGTCCCAGACGTCCTAGATGTCCCATATATCCTTAACGTCCCAGACGTCCCAGATGTCCCATATGTCAATAACGTCCCAGACGTCGCAGATGTCCTATATGTCCCATATGTCCCTAATGTCCCAGGCGTCCCAGACCTCCCATATGTCCCATATGTCCTTAATGTCCAGGGCGTCCTAAATGTCCCATATCTCCTTAACGTCCCAGACGTCCTAGATGTCCCATATGTCCTTAACGTCCCAGACGTCCCAGATATCCCATATGTCCCATATGTCCCTAATGTCCAGGGCGTCCTAAATGTCCCATATCTCCTTAACGTCCCAGACGTCCCAGACGTCCTAGATGTCCCAAATGTCCTTAACGTCCCAGACGTCCCAGGTGTCCCATATGTTTCATATGTTTCTAATGACCCAGGCGTCCTAGATGTTCCATATGTCCCTAACGTCCCAGACGTCCCAGATGTCCTAGATGTCCCATATGTCCTTAACGTCCCAGACGTCCCAGATGTCCCATATGTCCCTAACGTCCCAGACGTCCCAGATGTCCCATATGTCCCTAATATCCCAGGCGTAGTAAATGTCCCATATGTCCTAAACGTCCCAGACGTCCCAGACGCCCTAGATGTCCCATATGTATTTAACGTCCCAGACGTCCCAGACGTCCTAGATGTCCCATATGTTCTTAACGTCCCAGACGTCCCAGATGTCCCATATGTCCCTAGCATCCCAGACGTCCCAGATGTCCCATATGTCCCATATGTCCCTAATGTCCCAGGCGTCCCAGATGTCCCATATGTCCCATATGTCTCTAATGTCTCAGGCGTCCTAAATGTCCCATATGTCCTTAACGTCCCAGACGTTCCAGACGTCCTAGATGTCCCATATGTCCATAACGTCCCAGACGTCCCAGATGTACCATATGTCCCTAACGTCCCAGACGTCCCAGATGTCCCATATGTCCCATATGTCCCTAATGTCCCAGGCGTCCCAGATGTCCCATATGTCCCATATGTCCCTAATGTCCCAGGCGTCCCAGATGTCCCATATGTCCCATATGTCTCTAATGTCTCAGGCGTCCTAAATGTCCCATATGTTCTTAACGTCCCAGACGTCCTAGATGTCCCATATGTAACTAACGTCCCAGACGTCCCAGATGTCCCATATGTCCCATATGTCCCTAATGTCCCAGGCGTCCCAGATGTCCCATATGCCCCATATGTCTCTAATGTCTCAGGCGTCCTAAATGTCCCATATGTCCTTAACGTCCCAGACGTTCCAGACGTCCTAGATGTCCCATATGTCCATAACGTCCCAGACGTCCCAGATGTACCATATGTCCCTAACGTCCCAGACGTCCCAGATGTCCCATATGTCCCATATGTCCCTAATGTCCCGGCGTCCCAGATGTCCCATATGTCCCATATGTCCCTAATGTCCCAGACGTCCTAGATGTCCCATATGTCCTTAACGTCCCAGACGTCCCAGATGTACCATATGTCCTTAACGTCCCAGACGTCCCAGACGTCCTAGATGTCCTATATATCCTTAACGTCCCAGACGTCCCAGTATATCCCATATGTCCTATACCTCCCTAACGTCCCAGACGTCCCAGATGTCCCATATGTCCCTTACGTCCCAGATGTTCCATATGTCCCTAAAGTCCCAGCCGTCCTAGATGTCTTATATGTCCCTAACGTCTCAGACGTTTCAGATCTCCCATATGTCCCAAACGTCCCAGACGTCCTAGATGTCCCTTATATGCTTAACGTCCCAGACGTCCCAGATGTCCCATATGCCAATAACGTCCCAGACGTCCCAGACGTCCTATATGTCCCATATGTCCCTAATGTACCAGGCGTCCCAGACCTCCCATATGTCCCATATGTCCCTAACGTTTAGGGCGTCCTAAATGTCCCTTATATGCTTAACGTCCCAGACGTCCCAAATGTCCCATATGCCAATAACGTCCCAGACGTCCCAGATGTCCTATGTGTCCCATATGTCCCTAATGTCCTAGGAGTCCCAGACCTCCCATATGTCCCATATGTCCCTAACGTTCATGGTGTCCTAAATGTCCAATATGTCCTTAACGTCCCAGACGTCCCAGACGTCCTAGATGTCCCATATGTCCTAAACGTCCCAGACGTCCCAGATATCCCATATGTCCCATATGTCCCTAATGTCCCAGGCCTCCTAAATGTCCCATATGTCAACGTCCCAGGCGTCCCAGATGTCCCATATGTCCGTAACGTCCCAGACGTCCCAGATGTTCAATGTGTCCCATACGTCCCTAATGTCCCAGGCGTCCCAGATGTCCCATATGTCCCAAATGTCCCTAATGTCCCAGGCGCCCTAAATGTCCCATATGTCCTTAACGTTCCAGACGTCCCAGACGTCTTAGGTGTCCCAAATGTCCTTAACGTCCCAGACGTCCCAGATGTCCCATATGTCCCATATGTTTCTAATGTCCCAGGCGTCCTAGATGTTCCATATGTCCCTAAGGTCCCAGACGTCCCAGATGTCCTATATGTCCCATATGTCCTTAACGTCCCAGATGTCCCATATGTCCTTAACGTCCCAGACGTCCCAAATGTCCCATATGTCCCTAATGTTCCAGGCGTCTTAAATGTCCCATATGTCCTTAACGTCCCAGACGTCCTAGACGCCCTAGATGTCCCATATGTCATTAACGTCCCGGACGTCCCAGATGTCCCATATGTCCCTAACGTCCCAGACGTCCCAGATGTTCAATGTGTCCCATACGTCCCTAATGTTCCAGGCGTCCCAGATGTCCCATATGTCCCATATGTCCCTAATGTCCCAGGCGTCCCAGATGTCCCATATGTCCCATATGTCCCTAATGTCCCAGACGTCCTAGATGTCTTATATGCCCCTAACGTCCCAGACGTCCCAGATCTCTCATATGTCCCTAACGTCCCAGACGTCCTAGATGTCCCTTATATCCCTAACGTCCCAGACGTCCCAGATGTCCCATATGTCAATAACGTCCCAGACGTCCCAGATGTCCTATATGTCCCATATGTCCCTAATGTCCCAGGCGTCCCAGACCTCCCATATGTCCCATATGTCCCTAATGTCCAGGGCGTCCTAAATGTCCCATAAGTCCTTAACGTCCCAGACGTCCCAGACGTCCTAGATGTCCCATATGTCCTTAACGTCCCAGACGTCCCAGATATCCCATATGTCCCATATGTCCCTAATGTCCAGGGCGTCCTAAATGTCCCATATCTCCTTAACGTCCTAGACGTCCCAGACGTCCTAGATGTCCCAAATGTCCTTAACGTCCCAGACGTCCCAGATGTCCCATATGTTTCATATGTTTCTAATGTCCCAGGCGTCCTAGATGTTCCATATGTCCCTAACGCCCCAGACGTCCCAGATGTCCTAGATGTCCCATATGTCCTTAACGTCCAAAGACGTCCCAGATGTCCCATATGTCCCTAACGTCCCAGACGTCCCAGATGTCCCATATGTCCCTAATATCCCAGGTGTAGTAAATGTCCCATATGTCCTTAACGTCCCAGACGTCCCAGACGCCCTAGATGTCTTATATGTCCTTAACGTCCCAGACGTCCCAGACGTCCTAGATGTCCCATATGTTCTTAACGTCCCAGACGTCCCAGATGTCCCATATGTCCCAGGCATCCCAGACGTCCCAGATGTCCCATATGTAACTAACGTCCCAGACGTCCCAGATGTCCCATATGTCCCATATGTCCCTAATGTCCCAGGCGTCCCAGATGTCCCATATGTCCCATATGTCTCTAATGTCTCAGGCGTCCTAAATGTCCCATATGTCCTTAACGTCCCAGACGTCCCAGATGTACCATATGTCCTTAACGTCCCAGACGTCCCAGACGTCCTAGATGTCCTATATATCCTTAACGTCCCAGACGTCCCAGTATATCCCATATGTCCTATACCTCCCTAACGTCCCAGACGTCCCAGATGTCCCATATGTCCCTTACGTCCCAGATGTTCCATATGTCCCTAAAGTCCCAGCCGTCCTAGATGTCTTATATGTCCCTAACGTCTCAGACGTTTCAGATCTCCCATATGTCCCAAACGTCCCAGACGTCCTAGATGTCCCTTATATGCTTAACGTCCCAGACGTCCCAGATGTCCCATATGCCAATAACGTCCCAGACGTCCCAGACGTCCTATATGTCCCATATGTCCCTAATGTACCAGGCGTCCCAGACCTCCCATATGTCCCATATGTCCCTAACGTTTAGGGCGTCCTAAATGTCCCTTATATGCTTAACGTCCCAGACGTCCCAAATGTCCCATATGCCAATAACGTCCCAGACGTCCCAGATGTCCTATGTGTCCCATATGTCCCTAATGTCCTAGGAGTCCCAGACCTCCCATATGTCCCATATGTCCCTAACGTTCATGGTGTCCTAAATGTCCAATATGTCCTTAACGTCCCAGACGTCCCAGACGTCCTAGATGTCCCATATGTCCTAAACGTCCCAGACGTCCCAGATATCCCATATGTCCCATATGTCCCTAATGTCCCAGGCCTCCTAAATGTCCCATATGTCAACGTCCCAGGCGTCCCAGATGTCCCATATGTCCGTAACGTCCCAGACGTCCCAGATGTTCAATGTGTCCCATACGTCCCTAATGTCCCAGGCGTCCCAGATGTCCCATATGTCCCAAATGTCCCTAATGTCCCAGGCGCCCTAAATGTCCCATATGTCCTTAACGTTCCAGACGTCCCAGACGTCTTAGGTGTCCCAAATGTCCTTAACGTCCCAGACGTCCCAGATGTCCCATATGTCCCATATGTTTCTAATGTCCCAGGCGTCCTAGATGTTCCATATGTCCCTAAGGTCCCAGACGTCCCAGATGTCCTATATGTCCCATATGTCCTTAACGTCCCAGATGTCCCATATGTCCTTAACGTCCCAGACGTCCCAAATGTCCCATATGTCCCTAATGTTCCAGGCGTCTTAAATGTCCCATATGTCCTTAACGTCCCAGACGTCCTAGACGCCCTAGATGTCCCATATGTCATTAACGTCCCGGACGTCCCAGATGTCCCATATGTCCCTAACGTCCCAGACGTCCCAGATGTTCAATGTGTCCCATACGTCCCTAATGTTCCAGGCGTCCCAGATGTCCCATATGTCCCATATGTCCCTAATGTCCCAGGCGTCCCAGATGTCCCATATGTCCCATATGTCCCTAATGTCCCAGACGTCCTAGATGTCTTATATGCCCCTAACGTCCCAGACGTCCCAGATCTCTCATATGTCCCTAACGTCCCAGACGTCCTAGATGTCCCTTATATCCCTAACGTCCCAGACGTCCCAGATGTCCCATATGTCAATAACGTCCCAGACGTCCCAGATGTCCTATATGTCCCATATGTCCCTAATGTCCCAGGCGTCCCAGACCTCCCATATGTCCCATATGTCCCTAATGTCCAGGGCGTCCTAAATGTCCCATAAGTCCTTAACGTCCCAGACGTCCCAGACGTCCTAGATGTCCCATATGTCCTTAACGTCCCAGACGTCCCAGATATCCCATATGTCCCATATGTCCCTAATGTCCAGGGCGTCCTAAATGTCCCATATCTCCTTAACGTCCTAGACGTCCCAGACGTCCTAGATGTCCCAAATGTCCTTAACGTCCCAGACGTCCCAGATGTCCCATATGTTTCATATGTTTCTAATGTCCCAGGCGTCCTAGATGTTCCATATGTCCCTAACGCCCCAGACGTCCCAGATGTCCTAGATGTCCCATATGTCCTTAACGTCCAAAGACGTCCCAGATGTCCCATATGTCCCTAACGTCCCAGACGTCCCAGATGTCCCATATGTCCCTAATATCCCAGGTGTAGTAAATGTCCCATATGTCCTTAACGTCCCAGACGTCCCAGACGCCCTAGATGTCTTATATGTCCTTAACGTCCCAGACGTCCCAGACGTCCTAGATGTCCCATATGTTCTTAACGTCCCAGACGTCCCAGATGTCCCATATGTCCCAGGCATCCCAGACGTCCCAGATGTCCCATATGTAACTAACGTCCCAGACGTCCCAGATGTCCCATATGTCCCATATGTCCCTAATGTCCCAGGCGTCCCAGATGTCCCATATGTCCCATATGTCTCTAATGTCTCAGGCGTCCTAAATGTCCCATATGTCCTTAACGTCCCAGACGTCCCAGACGTCCTAGATGTCCCATATCTCCTTAACGTCCCAGACGTCCCAGATGTACCATATGTCCCTAACGTCCCAGACGTCCCAGATGTCCCATATGTCCCATATATCCCTAATGTCCCAGGCGTCCCAGATGTCCCATATGTCCCATATGTCCCTAATGTCCCAGACGTCCTAGATGTCCCATATGTCCTTAACGTCCCAGACATCCCAGATGTACCATATGTCCTTAACGTCCCAGACGTCCCAGACGTCCTAGATGTCCTATATATCCTTAACGTCCCAGACGTCCCAGTATATCCCATATGTCCTATACCTCCCTAACGTCCCAGACGTCCCAGATGTCCCATATGTCCCTTACGTCCCAGATGTTCCATATGTCCCTAAAGTCCCAGCCGTCCTAGATGTCTTATATGTCCCTAACGTCCCAGACGTCTCAGATCTCCCATATGTCCCTAACGTCCCAGACGTCCTAGATGTCCCTTATATGCTTAACGTCCCAGACGTCCCAGATGTCCCATATGCCAATAAGGACCCAGACGTCCCAGATTTCCTATATGTCCCATATGTCCCTAATGTCCCAGGCGTCCCAGACCTTCCATATGTCCCATATGTCCCTAACGTCCAGGGCGTCCTAAATGTCCAATATGTCCTTAACGTCCCAGACGTCTCAGACGTCCTAGATGTGCCATATGTCCTAAACGTCCCAGACGTCCCAGATATCAGATATGTCCCATATGTCCCTAATGTCCCAGGCCTCCTAAATGTCCCATATGTCCTTAACGTCCCAGGCGTCCCAGATGTCCGATATGTCCATAACGTCCCAGACGTCCCAGATGTTCAATGTGTCCCATACGTCCCTAATGTCCCAGGCGTCCCAGATGTTCCATATGTCCCAAATGTCCCTAATGTCCCAGGCGTCCTAAATGTCCCATATGTCCTTAACGTTCCAGACGTCCCAGACGTCTTAGATGTCCCAAATGTCCTTAACGTGCCAGACGTCCCAGATGTCCCATATGTCCCATATGTTTTTAATGTCCCAGGCGTCCTAGACGTTCCATATGTCCCTAAGGTCCCAGACGTCCCAGATGTCCTATATGTCCCATATGTCCTTAACGTCCCAGACGTCCCAGATGTCCCATATGTCCTTAACGTCCCAGACGTCCCAAATGTCCCATATGTCCCTAATGTTACAGGCGTCCTAAATGTCCCATATGTTCCTAACGTCCCAGACGTCCCAGACGCCCTAGATGTCCCATATGTCATTAACGTCCCGGACGTCCCAGATGTCCCATATGTCCCTAATGTCCCAGGCGTCCCAGATGTTCCATATGTCCCATATGTCCCTAATGTCCCAGGCGTCCCAGATGTCCCATATGTCCCATATGTTCCTAATGTCCCAGGCGTCCTAAATGTCCCATATGTCCTTAACGTCCCAGACGTCCCAGACGTCCTAGATGTACCATATATCCTTAACGTCCCAGACGTCCCAGATATCCCATATAGCCTATATCTCCCTAACGTCCCAGACGTCCCAGATGTCCCATATGTCCCTAACGTCCCAGATGTTCCATATGTCCCTAACGTCCCAGACGTCCCAGATCTCCCATATGTCCCTAACGTCCCAGACGTCCTAGGTGTCCCTTACATCCTAACGTCCCAGACGTCCCAGATGTCCCATATGTCAATAACGTCGCAGACGTCCCAGATGTCCTATGTGTCCCATATATCCCTAATGTCCCAGGCGTCCCAGACATCCCATATGTCCCTAATGTCCAGGGCGTCCTAAATGTCCCAGATATCCTTAACGTCCCAGACGTCCCAGACGACCTAGATGTCCCATATATCCTTAACGTCCCAGACGTCCCAGATATCCCATATGTCCCATATGTCCCTAATGTCCAGATCGTCCTAAATGTCCCATATCTCCTTAACGTCCCAGACGTCCCAGACGTCCTAGATGTCCCAAATGTCCTTAACTTCCCAGACGTCCCAGGCGTCCTAGATGTTCCATATGTCCCTAACGTCCCAGACGTCCCAGATGTCCTAGATGTCTCATATGTCCTTAACGTCACAGACGTCCCAGATGTCCCATATGTCCATTACGTCCCAGATGTTCCATATGTCCCTAAAGTCCCAGCCGTCCTAGATGTCTTATATGTCCCTAACGTCTCAGACGTTTCAGATCTCCCATATGTTCCAAACGTCCCAGACGTCCTAGATGTCCCTTATATGCTTAACGTCCCAGACGTCCCAGATGTCCCATATGCCAATAACGTCCCAGACGTCCCAGACGTCCTATATGTCCCATATGTCCCTCATGTACCAGGCGTCCCAGACCTCCCATATGTCCCATATGTCCCTAACGTTTAGGGCGTCCTAAATGTCCCTTATATGCTTAACGTCCCAGACGTCCCAAATGTCCCATATGCCAATAACGTCCCAGACGTCCCAAATGTCCTATGTGTCCCATATGTCCCTAATGTCCCAGGCGTCCCAGACCTCCCATATGTCCCATATGTCCCTAACGTCCCAGACGTCCTAGATGTCCCTTATATGCTTAACGTCCCAGACGTCCCAAATGTCCCATATGCCAATAACGTCCCAGACGTCCCAGATGTCCTATATGTCCCATATGTCCCTAATGTCCTAGGCGTCCCAGACCTCCTATATGTCCCATATGTCCCTAACGTTCATGGCGTCCTAAATGTCCAATATGTCCTTAACGTCCCAGACGTCACAGACGTCCTAGATGTCCCATATGTCCTAAACGTCCCAGACGTCCCAGATATCCCATATGTCCCATATGTCCCTAATGTCCCAGGCCTCCTAAATGTCCCATATGTACTTGACGTCCCAGGCGTCCCAGATGTCCCATATGTCCGTAACGTCCCAGACGTCCCAGATGTTCAATGTGTCCCATACGTCCCTAATGTCCCAGGCGTCCCAGATGTCCCATATGTCCCAAATGTCCCTAATGTCCCAGGCGTCCTAAATGTCCCATATGTCCTTAACGTTCCAGACGTCCCAGACGTCTTAGGTGTCCCAAATGTCCTTAACGTCCCAGACGTCCCAGATGTCCCATATGTCCCATATGTTTCTAATGTCCCAGGCGTCCTAGATGTTCCATATGTCCCTAAGGTCCCAGACGTCCCAGATGTCCTATATGTCCCATATGTCCTTAACGTCCCAGACGTCCCAAATGTCCCATATGTCCCTAATGTTCCAGGCGTCCTAAATGTCCCATATGTCCTTAACGTCCCAGACGTCCTAGACGCCCTAGATGTCCCATATGTCATTAACGTCCCGGACGTCCCAGATGTCCCATATGTCCCTAACGTCCCAGACGTCCCAGATGTTCAATGTGTCCCATACGTCCCTAATGTTCCAGGCGTCCCAGATGTCCAATATGTCCCATATGTCCCTAATGTCCCAGGCGTCCCAGATGTCCCATATGTCCCTAATGCCCCAGACGTCCTAGATGTCTTATATGCCCCTAACGTACCAGACGTCCCAGATCTCCCATATGTCCCTAACGTCCCAGACGTCCTAGATGTCCCTTATATCCTTAACGTCCCAGACGTCCCAGATGTCCCATATGTCAATAACGTCCCAGACGTCCCAGATGTCCTATATGTCCCATATGTCCCTAATGCCCCAGGCGTCCCAGACCTCCCATATGTCCCATATGTCCCTAATGTCCAGGGCGTCCTAAATGACCCATAAGTCCTTAACGTCCCAGACGTCCCAGACGTCCTAGATGTCCCATATGTCCTTAACGTCCCAGACGTCCCAGATATCCCATATGTCCCATATGTCCCTAATGTCCAGGGCGTCCTAAATGTCCCATATCTCCTTAACGTCCCAGACGTCCCAGACGTCCTAGATGTCCCAAATGTCCTTAACGTCCCAGACGTCCCAGATGTGCCATATGTTTCATATGTTTCTAATGTCCCAGGCGTCCTAGATGTTCCATATGTCCCTATCGTCCCAGACGTCCCAGATGTCCTAGATGTCCCATATGTCCTTAACGTCCCAGACGTCCCAGATGTCCCATATGTCCCTAACGTCCCAGACGTCCCAGATGTCCCATATGTCCCTAATATCCCAGGCGTAGTAAATGTGCCATATGTCCTTAACGTCCCAGACGTCCCAGACGCCCTAGATGTCTCATATGTCCTTAACGTCCCAGACGTCCCAGACGTCCTAGATGTCCCATATGTTCTTAACGTCCCAGACGTCCCAGATGTCCCATATGTCCCAGGCATCCCAGACGTCCCAGATGTCCCATATGTCCTTAACGTCCCAAACGTCCCAGATGTCCCATATGTAACTAACGTCCCAGACGTCCCAGATGTCCCATATGTCCCATATGTCCCTAATGTCCCAGGCGTCCCAGATGTCCCATATGTCCCATATGTCTCTAATGTCTCAGGCGTCCTAAATGTCCCATATGTCCTTAACGTCCCAGACGTCCCAGACGTCCTAGATGTCCCATATCTCCTTAACGTCCCAGACGTCCCAGATGTTCAATGTGTCCCATACGTCCCTAATGTCCCAGGCGTCCCAGATGTCCCATATGTCCCAAATGTCCCTAATGTCTCAGGCGTCCTAAATGTCCCATATGTCCTTAACGTTCCAGACGTCCCAGACGTCTTAGATGTCCCAAATGTCCTTAACGTGCCAGACGTCCCAGATGTCCCATATGTCCCATATGTTTCTAATGTCCCAGGCGTCCTAGACGTTCCATATGTCCCTAAGGTCCCAGACGTCCCAGATGTCCTATATGTCCCATATGTCCTTAACGTCCCAGACGTCCCATATGTCCCATATGTCCTTAACGTCCCAGACGTTCCAAATGTCCCATATGTCCCTAATGTTACAGGGGTCCTAAATGTCCCATATGTTTCTAACGTCCCAGACGTCCCAGACGCCCTAGATGTCCCATATGTCATTAACGTCCCGGACGTCCCAGATGTCCCATATGTCCCTAATGTCCTAGGCGTCCCAGATGTCCCATATGTCCCATATGTCCCTAATGTCCCAGGAGTCCCAGATGTCCCATATGTCCCATATGTTCCTAATGTCCCAGGCGTCCTAAATGTCCCATATGTCCTTAACGTCCCAGACGTCCCAGACGTCCTAGATGTCCCATATATCCTTAACGTCCCAGACGTCCCAGATATCCCATATAGCCTATATCTCCCTAACGTCCCAGACGTCCCAGATGTCCCATATGTCCCTAACGTCCCAGATGTTCCATATGTCCCTAACGTCCCAGACGTCCCAGATCTCCCATATGTCCCTAACGTCCCAGACGTCCTAGGTGTCCCTTACATCCTAACGTCCCAGACGTCCCAGATGTCCCATATGTCAATAACGTCGCAGACGTCCCAGATGTCCTATGTGTCCCATATATCCCTAATGTCCCAGGCGTCCCAGACATCCCATATGTCCCTAATGTCCAGGGCGTACTAAATGTCCCAGATATCCTTAACGTCCCAGACGTCCCAGACGTCCTAGATGTCCCATATATCCTTAACGTCCCAGACGTCCCAGATATCCCATATGTCCCATATGTCCCTAATGTCCAGATCGTCCTAAATGTCCCATATCTCCTTAACGTCCCAGACGTCCCAGACGTCCTAGATGTCCCAAATGTCCTTAACTTCCCAGACGTCCCAGATGTCCCATATGTTTCATATGTTTCTAATGTCCCAGGCGTCCTAGATGTTCCATATGTCCCTAACGTCCCAGACGTCCCAGATGTCCTAGATGTCTCATATGTCCTTAACGTCACAGACGTCCCAGATGTCCCATATGTACCTAACGTCCCAGACGTCCCAGATGTCCCATATGTCCCTAATATCCCAGGCGTAGTAAATGTCCTATATGTCCTTAACGTCCCAGACGTCCCAGACGCCCTAAATGTCCCATATGTCTTTAACGTCCCAGACGTCCCAGACGTCCTAGATGTCCCATACGTCCTTAACGTCCCAGACGTCCCAGATGTCCCATATGTCCCTAGCATCCCAGACGTCCCAGATGTCCCATATGTCCTTAACGTCCCAGACGTCCCAGATGTCCCATATGTAACTAACGTCCCAGACGTCCCAGATGTCCCATATGTCCCATATGTCCCATATGTCATTAATGTCCCAGGCGTCCCAGATGTCCCATATGTCCCATATGTCCCTAATGTCCCAGGCGTCCTAAATGTCCCATATGTCTTTAACGTCCCAGACGTCCCAGACGTCCTAGATGTCCCATACGTCCTTAACGTCCCAGACGTCCCAGATGTACCATATGTCCCTAACGTCCCAGACGTCCCAGATGTCCCATATGTCCCTAATGTCCCAGACGTCCTAGATGTCCCATATATCCTTAACGTCCCAGGCGTCCCAGTATATCCCATATGTCCTATACCTCCCTAACGTCCCAGACGTCCCAGATGTTCCATATGTTCCTACCGTCCCAGATGTTTTATATGTCCCTAAAGTCCCAGACGTCCTAGATGTCTTATATGTCCCTAACGTCCCAGGCGTCCTAAATGTCCCATATGTCCTTAACGTCCCAGACGTCCCAGACGTCCTAGATGTCCCATATGTCCTTAAAGTCCCAGACGTCTCAGATGTCCCATATGTGCCATGTGTCCCTAATGACCCAGGCGTCCTAGATGTTCCATATGTCCCTAACGTCCAAGACGTCCTAAATGTCCCATATGTCCCTAACGTCCCAGATGTCCCAGCTGTCCCGTATGTCCCTAACGTCCCTGACGTCCCAGACGTCCTAGATGTCCCATATGTCCCTAACGTCCCATATGTCTCACATGTCCCTAATGTTCCAGGCGTCCCAGATGTCGCATATGTCCCTAATGTCCCAGGCGTCCTAAATGTCCCATATGTCTATAACGTCCCAGACGTCCCAGACGCCCTAGATGTCCCATATGCCCTTAACGTCCCAGACGTCCCAGACGTCCCAAATGTCCCATATGTTCCATATGTCCCTAATGTCCCAGGCGTCTCAGATGTCCCATATGTCCCATATGTCCCTAATGTCCTAGGCGTCTTAAATGTTCCATATGTCCTTAACGTCCCTGACTTCCCGGACGTCCTAAATGTGGCATATGTCTCTAACGTCCCAGATGTCTCAGCTGTCTCGTTTGTCCCTAACGTCCCAGACGTCCGAGATGTTCTAGATGTCCCATATGTCTCTAACGTCACAGACGTCCTAGATGTCCTATATATTTCTAACGTCCCAGATGTCCCATATGTCCCTAAAGTCCCAGACGCCCCAGATGTCCCATATGTCCCTAACGTCTCAGACGTCCTAGATGTCCCATATGTCCTTAACGTCCCAGACGTCCCAGATGACCCATATGTCCCTAACGTCCCAGACGTCCCAGATGTCCCAAAGGTCTTATATATCCCTAATGTCCCAGGCGTATTATATCTCCCATATGTCTCATATGTCTCTAATGTCCCAGGCGTCCCAAACCTCCCATATGTCCCATATGTCCCAGATGTCCTATATGTCCCATATGTCCTTAATGTCCAGGGCGTCCTAAATGTCCCATATGTCCTTAACGTCCCAGACGTCCCAGATATCCCATATGTCCCTAATGTCCCAGGCCTCCTAAATGTCCCATATGTCCTTAACGTCCCAGGCGTCCCAGATGTCCCATATGTCCGTAACGTCCCGGACGTCCCAGATGTTCAATATGTCCCATATGTCCTTAATGTCCCAGGCGGCCCAGATGTCTCATATGTCCCAAATGTCCCTAATGTCCCAGGCGTCCTAAATGTCGAATATGTCCTTAACGTTCCAGACTTCCCAGACGTCCTAGATGTTCCAAATGTCCTTAACGTTCCAGACGTCCCAAATGTCCCATATGTCCCATATGTTTCTAATGTCCCAGGCGTCCTAAATGTTCCATATGTCCCTAACGTCCCAGACGTTCCAGATGTCCTAGATGTCCCATATGTCCTTAACGTCCCAGACGTCCCAGATGTCCCATATGTCCTTAACGTCCCAGACGTCCCAGACGTCCTAGATGTCCCATATGTCCGTAAAGTCCCAGACGTCCCAGATGTCCCATATGTCCCATGTGTCCCTAATGACCCAGGCGTCCTAGATGTTCCATATGTCCCTAACGTCCAAGACGTCCTAAATGTCCCATATGTCCCTAACGTCCCAGACGTCCCAGCTGTCCCGTATGTCCTTAACGTCCCTGCCGTCCCACATGTCCCTAATGTCCCAGGCGTCCCAGATGTCGCATTTTTTCCATATGTCCCTAATGTCCCAGGCGTCCTAAGTGTCCCATATGTCCATAACGTCCCATACGTCCCAAACGCCCTAGATGTCCCATATACCCTTACCGTCCCAGACGTCTTAGATGTCCCATATGTCCTTAACGTCCCAGACGTCCCAGATGTACCATATGTCCTTAACGTCCCAGACGTCCCAGACGACCTAGATGTCCTATATATCCTTAACATCCCAGACGTCCCAGTATATCCCATATGTCCTATACCTCCCTAACGTCCCAGACGTCCCAGATGTCCCATATGTCCCTTACGTCCCAGATGTTCCATATGTCCCTAAAGTCCCAGCCGTCCTAGATGTCTTATATGTCCCTAACGTCCCAGACGTCTCAGATCTCCCATATGTCCCTAACGTCCCAGACGTCCTAGATGTCCCTTATATGCTTAACGTCCCAGACGTCCCAGATGTCCCATATGCCAATAAGGTCCCAGACGTCAAAGATTTCCTATATGTCCCATATGTCCCTAATGTCCCAGGCGTCCCAGACCTTCCATGTGTCCCATATGTCCCTAACGTCCAGGGCGTCCTAAATGTCCAATATGTCCTTAACGTCCCAGACGTCCCAGACGTCCTAGATGTGCCATATGTCCTAAACGTCCCAGACGTCCCAGATATCAGATATGTCCCATATGTCACTAATGTCCCAGGCCTCCTAAATGTCCCATATGTCCTTAACGTCCCAGGCGTCCCAGATGTCCCATATGTCCATAACGTCCCAGACGTCCCAGATGTTCAATGTGTCCCATACGTCCCTAATGTCCCAGGCGTCCCAGATGTCCCATATGTCCCAAATGTCCCTAATGTCTCAGGCGTCCTAAATGTCCCATATGTCCTTAACGTTCCAGACGTCCCAGACGTCTTAGATGTCCCAAATGTCCTTAACGTGCCAGACGTCCCAGATGTCCCATATGTCCCATATGTTTCTAATGTCCCAGGCGTCCTAGACGTTCCATATGTCCCTAAGGTCCCAGACGTCCCAGATGTCCTATATGTCCCATATGTCCTTAACGTCCCAGACGTCCCATATGTCCCATATGTCCTTAACGTCCCAGACGTCCCAAATGTCCCATATGTCCCTAATGTTACAGGCGTCCTAAATGTCCCATATGTTCCTAACGTCCCAGACGTCCCAGACGCCCTAGATGTCCCATATGTCATTAACGTCCCGGACGTCCCAGATGTCCCATATGTCCCTAATGTCCTAGGCGTCCCAGATGTCCCATATGTCCCATATGTCCCTAATGTCCCAGGCGTCCCAGATGTCCCATATGTCCCATATGTTCCTAATGTCCCAGGCGTCCTAAATGTCCCATATGTCCTTAACGTCCCAGACGTCCCAGACGTCCTAGATGTCCCATATATCCTTAACGTCCCAGACGTCCCAGATATCCCATATAGCCTATATCTCCCTAACGTCCCAGACGTCCCAGATGTCCCATATGTCCCTAACGTCCCAGATGTTCCATATGTCCCTAACGTCCCAGACGTCCCAGATCTCCCATATGTCCCTAACGTCCCAGACGTCCTAGGTGTCCCTTACATCCTAACGTCCCAGACGTCCCAGATGTCCCATATGTCAATAACGTCGCAGACGTCCCAGATGTCCTATGTGTCCCATATATCCCTAATGTCCCAGGCGTCCCAGACATCCCATATGTCCCTAATGTCCAGGGCGTCCTAAATGTCCCAGATATCCTTAACGTCCCAGACGTCCCAGACGTCCTAGATGTCCCATATATCCTTAACGTCCCAGACGTCCCAGATATCCCATATGTCCCATATGTCCCTAATGTCCAGATCGTCCTAAATGTCCCATATCTCCTTAACGTCCCAGACGTCCCAGACGTCCTAGATGTCCCAAATGTCCTTAACTTCCCAGACGTCCCAGATGTCCCATATGTTTCATATGTTTCTAATGTCCCAGGCGTCCTAGATGTTCCATATGTCCCTAACATCCCAGACGTCCCAGATGTCCTAGATGTCTCATATGTCCTTAACGTCACAGACGTCCCAGATGTCCCATATGTACCTAACGTCCCAGACGTCCCAGATGTCCCATATGTCCCTAATATCCCAGGCGTAGTAAATGTCCTATATGTCCTTAACGTCCCAGACGTCCCAGACGCCCTAAATGTCCCATATGTCCTTAACGTCCCAGACGTCCCAGACGTCCTAGATGTCCCATACGTCCTTAACGTCCCAGACGTCCCAGATGTCCCATATGTCCCTAGCATCCCAGACGTCCCATATGTCCTTAACGTCCCAGACGTCCCAGATGTCCCATATGTAACTAACGTCCCAGACGTCCCAGATGTCCCATATGTCCCATATGTCCCATATGTCATTAATGTCCCAGGCGTCCCAGATGTCCCATATGTCCCATATGTCCCTAATGTCCCAGGCGTCCTAAATGTCCCATATGTCTTTAACGTCCCAGACGTCCCAGACGTCCTAGATGTCCCATACGTCCTTAACGTCCCAGACGTCCCAGATGTACCATATGTCCCTAACGTCCCAGACGTCCCAGATGTCCCATGTGTCCCTAATGTCCCAGACGTCCTAGATGTCCCATATATCCTTAACGTCCCAGGCGTCCCAGTATATCCCATATGTCCTATACCTCCCTAACGTCCCAGACGTCCCAGATGTTCCATATGTCCCTAACGTCCCAGATGTTTTATATGTCCCTAAAGTCCCAGACGTCCTAGATGTCTTATATGTCCCTAACGTCCCAGGCGTCCTAAATGTCCCATATGTCCTTAACGTCCCAGACGTCCCAGACGTCCTAGATGTCCCATATGTCCTTAAAGTCCCAGACGTCTCAGACGTCCCATATGTGCCATGTGTCCCTAATGACCCAGGCGTCCTAGATGTTCCATATGTCCGTAACGTCCAAGACGTCCTAAATGTCCCATATGTCCCTAACGTCCCAGATGTCCCAGCTGTCCCGTATGTCCCTAACGTCCCTGACGTCCCAGACGTCCTAGATGTCCCATATGTCCCTAACGTCCCATATGTCTCACATGTCCCTAATGTTCCAGGCGTCCCAGATGTCGCATATGTCCCTAATGTCCCAGGCGTCCTAAATGTCCCATATGTCTATAACGTCCCAGACGTCCCAGACGCCCTAGATGTCCCATATGCCCTTAACGTCCCAGACGTCCCAGACGTCCCAAATGTCCCATATGTTCCATATGTCCCTAATGTCCCAGGCGTCTCAGATGTCCCATATGTCCCATATGTCCCTAATGTCCTAGGCGTCCTAAATGTTCCATATGTCCTTAACGTCCCTGACTTCCCGGACGTCCTAAATGTGGCATATGTCTCTAACGTCCCAGACGTCTCAGCTGTCTCGTATGTCCCTAACGTCCCAGACGTCCGAGATGTTCTAGATGTCCCATATGTCTCTAACGTCACAAACGTCCTAGATGTTCTATATATTTCTAACGTCCCAGATGTCCCATATGTCCCTAAAGTCCCAGACGCCCCAGATGTCCCATATGTCCCTAACGTCTCAGACGTCCTAGATGTCCCATATGTCCTTAACGTCCCAGACGTCCCAGATGACCCATATGTCCCTAACGTCCCAGACGTCCCAGATGTCCCAAAGGTCTTATATATCCCTAATGTCCCAGGCGTATTATATCTCCCATATGTCTCATATGTCTCTAATGTCCCAGGCGCCCCAAACCTCCCATATGTCCCATATGTCCCAGATGTCCTATATGTCCCATATGTCCTTAATGTCCAGGGCGTCCTAAATGTCCCATATGTCCTTAACGTCCCAGACGTCCCAGATATCCCATATGTCCCTAATGTCCCAGGCCTCCTAAATGTCCCATATGTCCTTAACGTCCCAGGCGTCCCAGATGTCCCATATGTCCGTAACGTCCCGGACGTCCCAGATGTTCAATATGTCCCATATGTCCTTAATGTCCCAGGCGGCCCAAATGTCTCATATGTTCCAAATGTCCCTAACGTCCCAGGCGTCCTAAATGTCGAATATGTCCTTAACGTTCCAGACTTCCCAGACGTCCTAGATGTTCCAAATGTCCTTAACGTTCCAGACGTCCCAAATGTCCCATATGTCCCATATGTTTCTAATGTCCCAGGCGTCCTAAATGTTCCATATGTCCCTAACGTCCCAGACGTTCCAGATGTCCTAGATGTCCCATATGTCCTTAACGTCCCAGACGTCCCAGATGTCCCATATGTCCTTAACGTCCCAGACGTCCCAGACGTCCTAGATGTCCCATATGACCTTAAAGTCCCAGACGTCCCAGATGTCCCATATGTCCCATGTGTCCCTAATGACCCAGGCGTCCTAGATGTTCCATATGTCCCTAACGTCCAAGACGTCCTAAATGTCCCATATGTCCCTAACGTCCCAGACGTCCCAGCTGTCCCGTATGTCCTTAACGTCCCTGCCGTCCCACATGTCCCTAATGTCCCAGGGGTCCCAGATGTCGCATTTTTTCCATATGTCCCTAATGTCCCAGGCGTCCTAAATGTCCCATATGTCCATAACGTCCCATACGTCCCAGACGCCCTAGATGTCCCATATACCCTTACCGTCCCAGACGTCCCAGACGTCCCAAATGTCCCATATGTTCCATATGTCCCTAATGACCCAGGCATCTCAGATGTCCCATATGTCCCATATCTCCCTAACGTCCTAGGCGTCCTAAATGTCCCAACTGTCCCTAACGTCCCAGACGTCCCATATGTCCCATATGTCCTTAACGTCCCAGACGTCCCAAATGTCCCATATGTCCCTAATGTTACAGGCGTCCTAAATGTCCCATATGTTCCTAACGTCCCAGACGTCCCAGACGCCCTAGATGTCCCATATGTCATTAACGTCCCGGACGTCCCAGATGTCCCATATGTCCCTAATGTCCTAGGCGTCCCAGATGTCCCATATGTCCCATATGTCCCTAATGTCCCAGGCGTCCCAGATGTCCCATATGTCCCATATGTTCCTAATGTCCCAGGCGTCCTAAATGTCCCATATGTCCTTAACGTCCCAGACGTCCCAGACGTCCTAGATGTCCCATATATCCTTAACGTCCCAGACGTCCCAGATATCCCATATAGCCTATATCTCCCTAACGTCCCAGACGTCCCAGATGTCCCATATGTCCCTAACGTCCCAGATGTTCCATATGTCCCTAACGTCCCAGACGTCCCAGATCTCCCATATGTCCCTAACGTCCCAGACGTCCTAGGTGTCCCTTACATCCTAACGTCCCAGACGTCCCAGATGTCCCATATGTCAATAACGTCGCAGACGTCCCAGATGTCCTATGTGTCCCATATATCCCTAATGTCCCAGGCGTCCCAGACATCCCATATGTCCCTAATGTCCAGGGCGTCCTAAATGTCCCAGATATCCTTAACGTCCCAGACGTCCCAGACGTCCTAGATGTCCCATATATCCTTAACGTCCCAGACGTCCCAGATATCCCATATGTCCCATATGTCCCTAATGTCCAGATCGTCCTAAATGTCCCATATCTCCTTAACGTCCCAGACGTCCCAGACGTCCTAGATGTCCCAAATGTCCTTAACTTCCCAGACGTCCCAGATGTCCCATATGTTTCATATGTTTCTAATGTCCCAGGCGTCCTAGATGTTCCATATGTCCCTAACATCCCAGACGTCCCAGATGTCCTAGATGTCTCATATGTCCTTAACGTCACAGACGTCCCAGATGTCCCATATGTACCTAACGTCCCAGACGTCCCAGATGTCCCATATGTCCCTAATATCCCAGGCGTAGTAAATGTCCTATATGTCCTTAACGTCCCAGACGTCCCAGACGCCCTAAATGTCCCATATGTCCTTAACGTCCCAGACGTCCCAGACGTCCTAGATGTCCCATACGTCCTTAACGTCCCAGACGTCCCAGATGTCCCATATGTCCCTAGCATCCCAGACGTCCCAGATGTCCCATATGTCCTTAACGTCCCAGACGTCCCAGATGTCCCATATGTAACTAACGTCCCAGACGTCCCAGATGTCCCATATGTCCCATATGTCCCATATGTCATTAATGTCCCAGGCGTCCCAGATGTCCCATATGTCCCATATGTCCCTAATGTCCCAGGCGTCCTAAATGTCCCATATGTCTTTAACGTCCCAGACGTCCCAGACGTCCTAGATGTCCCATACGTCCTTAACGTCCCAGACGTCCCAGATGTACCATATGTCCCTAACGTCCCAGACGTCCCAGATGTGCCATGTGTCCCTAATGTCCCAGACGTCCTAGATGTCCCATATATCCTTAACGTCCCAGGCGTCCCAGTATATCCCATATGTCCTATACCTCCCTAACGTCCCAGACGTCCCAGATGTTCCATATGTCCCTAACGTCCCAGATGTTTTATATGTCCCTAAAGTCCCAGATGTCCTAGATGTCTTATATGTCCCTAACGTCCCAGGCGTCCTAAATGTCCCATATGTCCTTAACGTCCCAGACGTCCCAGACGTCCTAGATGTCCCATATGTCCTTAAAGTCCCAGACGTCTCAGACGTCCCATATGTGCCATGTGTCCCTAATGACCCAGGCGTCCTAGATGTTCCATATGTCCGTAACGTCCAAGACGTCCTAAATGTCCCATATGTCCCTAACGTCCCAGATGTCGCAGCTGTCCCGTATGTCCCTAACGTCCCTGACGTCCCAGACGTCCTAGATGTCCCATATGTCCCTAACGTCCCATATGTCTCACATGTCCCTAATGTTCCAGGCGTCCCAGTTGTCGCATATGTCCCTAATGTCCCAGGCGTCCTAAATGTCCCATATGTCTATAACGTCCCAGACGTCCCAGACGCCCTAGATGTCCCATATGCCCTTAACGTCCCAGACGTCCCAGACGTCCCAAATGTCCCATATGTTCCATATGTCCCTAATGTCCCAGGCGTCTCAGATGTCCCATATGTCCCATATGTCCCTAATGTCCTAGGCGTCCTAAATGTTCCATATGTCCTTAACGTCCCTGACTTCCCGGACGTCCTAAATGTGGCATATGTCTCTAACGTCCCAGACGTCTCAGCTGTCTCGTATGTCCCTAACGTCCCAGACGTCCGAGATGTTCTAGATGTCCCATATGTCTCTAACGTCACAGACGTCCTAGATGTCCTATATATTTCTAACGTCCCAGATGTCCCATATGTCCCTAAAGTCCCAGACGCCCCAGATGTCCCATATGTCCCTAACGTCTCAGACGTCCTAGATGTCCCATATGTCCTTAACGTCCCAGACGTCCCAGATGACCCATATGTCCCTAACGTCCCAGACGTCCCAGATGTCCCAAAGGTCTTATATATCCCTAATGTCCCAGGCGTATTATATCTCCCATATGTCTCATATGTCTCTAATGTCCCAGGCGCCCCAAACCTCCCATATGTCCCATATGTCCCAGATGTCCTATATGTCCCATATGTCCTTAATGTCCAGGGCGTCCTAAATGTCCCATATGTCCTTAACGTCCCAGACGTCCCAGATATCCCATATGTCCCTAATGTCCCAGGCCTCCTAAATGTCCCATATGTCCTTAACGTCCCAGGCGTCCCAGATGTCCCATATGTCCGTAACGTCCCGGACGTCCCAGATGTTCAATATGTCCCATATGTCCTTAATGTCCCAGGCGGCCCAAATGTCTCATATGTTCCAAATGTCCCTAATGTCCCAGGCGTCCTAAATGTCGAATATGTCCTTAACGTTCCAGACTTCCCAGACGTCCTAGATGTTCCAAATGTCCTTAACGTTCCAGACGTCCCAAATGTCCCATATGTCCCATATGTTTCTAATGTCCCAGGCGTCCTAAATGTTCCATATGTCCCTAACGTCCCAGACGTTCCAGATGTCCTAGATGTCCCATATGTCCTTAACGTCCCAGACGTCCCAGATGTCCCATATGTCCTTAACGTCCCAGACGTCCCAGACGTCCTAGATGTCCCATATGACCTTAAAGTCCCAGACGTCCCAGATGTCCCATATGTCCCATGTGTCCCTAATGACCCAGGCGTCCTAGATGTTCCATATGTCCCTAACGTCCAAGACGTCCTAAATGTCCCATATGTCCCTAACGTCCCAGACGTCCCAGCTGTCCCGTATGTCCTTAACGTCCCTGCCGTCCCACATGTCCCTAATGTCCCAGGCGTCCCAGATGTCGCATTTTTTCCATATGTCCCTAATGTCCCAGGCGTCCTAAATGTCCCATATGTCCATAACGTCCCATACGTCCCAGACGCCCTAGATGTCCCATATACCCTTACCGTCCCAGACGTCCCAGACGTCCCAAATGTCCCATATGTTCCATATGTCCCTAATGACCCAGGCATCTCAGATGTCCCATATGTCCCATATCTCCCTAACGTCCTAGGCGTCCTAAATGTCCCAACTGTCCTTAACGTCCCTGACGTCCCGGACGTCTTAAATGTCGCATATGTCTCTAACGTCCCAGACGTCCTAGATGTCCTATATATTTCTAACGTCCCAGATGTCCCATATGTCCCTAACGTCCCAAACGTTTTAGACGTCCTAGATGTCCTATATGTCCCTAACGTCCCAGACGTCCCAGATGTCCCATATGTCCTTAACGTCCCAGACGTCCCAGATGTGCCATATGTCTCATATGTCCCTAATGTCCCAGGAGTCCCAGATGTCCCATATGTCCCATATGTCCCAGGCGTCCTAAATGTCCCATATGTCCTTAACTTCCCAGACGTCCCAGACGCCCTAGATGTTCCATATGTCATTAACGTCCCGGACGTCCCAGATGTCCCATATGTTCCTAACGTCCCAGACGTCCTAAATGTCCCATATGTCCTTAACGTCCCAGACGTCTCAGATGTCCCATATGTCCCATATGTTTCTAATGTCCCAGGCGTCCTAGATGTTCCATATGTCCCTAACATCCCAGACGTCCCAGATGTCCTAGATGTCCCATATGTCCTTAACGTCCCAGACGTCCCAGATGTCCCATATGTCCTTAACGTCCCAGACGTCCCAGATGTCCCATATGTCCCTAATGTCCCAGGCGTCCTTAACGTCCCAGACGTCCCAGACTCCCTAGATGCCCCATACGTCATTAACGTCGCGGACGTCCCAGATGTCCAATATGTCCCTAACGTCCCAGACGTCCCAGATGACCCACATGTCCCATATGTCCCTAATGTCCGAGGCGTACCAGATGTCCCATATGTCTCATATGTCCCTAATGTCCCAGGCGTCCTAAATGTCCCATATGTCCTTAACGTCCCAAACGTCCCAGACGTCCTAGTTGTCCAATATGTCCTTAAAGTCCCAGACGTCCCAGATGTCCCATATGTCTCATGTGTCCCTAATGACCCAGGCGTCCTAGATGTTCCATATGTCCCTAACGTCCAAGACGTCCTAAATGTCCCATATGTCCCTAACGTTTTAGAGGTCCCAGCTGTCCCGTATGTACCTAACGTCCCTGACGTCTCAGACGTCCTAGATGTCCCATATGTCCCTAACGTCCCAGACGTCCCAGATGTCCCATATGTCCCACATGTCCCTAATGTCCCAGGCGTCCCAGATGTCGCATATGTCCCATATGTCCCTAATGTCCCAGGCGTCCTAAATGTCACATATGTCCATAACGTCCCAGACGTCCCAGACGCCCTAGATGTCCCATATGCCCTTAACGTCCCAGACGTCCCAGACGTCTCAAATGTCCCATACGTTCCATATGTCCCTAATGTCCCAGGCGTCTCAGATGTCCCATATGTCCCATATGTCCCTAACGTCCTAGGCGTCCTAAATGTCCCATATGTCCTTAACGTCCCAGACGTCCCGGACGTCCTAAATGTCGCATATGTCTCTAACGTCCCAGACGTCTCAGCTGTCCCGTATGTCCCTAACGTCCCAGACGTCCGAGATGTCCTAGATGTCCCATATGTCTCTAACGTCACAGACGTCCTAAATGTCCTATATATTCCTAACGTCCCAGATGTCCCATATGTCCCTAAAGTCCCAGACGTCCCAGATGTCCCATATGTCCTTAACGTCCCAGACGTCCTAGATGTCCCATATGTCCTTAACGTCCCAGACGTCCCAGATGAGCCATATGTCGCTAACGTCCCAGACGTCCCAGATGTCCCAAAGGTCTTATATGTCCTTAATGTCCCAAGCGTATTAGATGTCCCATATGTCCCTAATGTGCCAGGCGTCCTAAATGTCCCATATGTCTTTAACGTCCCGGAAGTCCCAGACGTCCTAGATGTCCCATATGTCCTTAACGTCCCAGACGTCCCAGATGTCCCATATGTCCCATATGTCCCTAATGTTCCAGGCGTCCTAGATATTCCATATGTCCCTAACGTCCCAGACGTCCTAAATGTCCCATATGTCCCTAACGTCCCAGACGTCCCATATGTCCTTAACGTCCCAGACGTCCCAGATGTCTCATATGTTCCTAACGTCCCAGACGTCCCAGATGTCCCATATGTCCCATATGTCCCTAATGTCCCAGGCGTCCTAGATATTCCATATGTCCCTAACGTCCCAGACGTCCTAAATGTCCCATATGTCCCTAACGTCCCAGACGTCCCATATGTCCTTAACGTCCCAGACGTCCCAGATGTCCCATATGTCCCTAATGTCCCAGGCGTCCTAGATATTCCATATGTCCCTAACGTCCCAGACGTCCTAAATGTCCCATATGACCCTAACGTCCCAGACGTCTCAGACGTCCTAGATGTCCTATATGTCCCTAACGTCCCAGACGTCTCAGACGTCCTAAATCTCCCATATGTCCCTAACGTCCCAGGCGTCCCAGATGTCCCATATGTCCGTAACGTCCCAGACGTCCCAGATGTTCAATATGTCCCATATGTCCCTAATGTCCCAGGTGTCCCAGATGTCCCATATGTCCCAAATGTCCCTAATGTCCCAGGCGTCCTAAATGTCGAATATGTCCTTAACGTTCCAGACGTCCCATACGTCCTAGATGTCCCAAATGTCCTTAACGTTCCAGACGTCCCAGATGTCCCATATGTCCCATATGTTTCTAATGTCCCAGACGTCCCAGATGTCCCATATGTCCTTAACGTCCCAGACGTCCCAGATGTCCCATATGTCCTTAACGTCCCAGACGTCCCAGATGTCTCATATGTCCCTAATGTCTCAGGCGTCTTAAATGTCCCATATGTCCTTAACGTCCCAGACGTCCCAGACGCCCTAGAGGTCCCATATGTCTTTAACGTCCCGGACGTCCCAGATGTCCCATATGTCCCTAACGTCCCAGACGTCCCAGATGTCCCATATGTCCCATATGTCCCTAATGTCCGAGGCGTCCCAGATGTCCCATATGTCCCATATGTCCCTAATGTCCCAGGCGTCTTAAATGTCCCATATGTCCTTAACGTCCCAGACGTCCCAGACGTCCTAGATGTCCCATATGTCCTTAAAATTCCAGACGTCCCAGATGTCCCATATGTCCCATGTGTCCCTAATGACCCAGACGTCCTAGATGTTCCATATGTCCCTAACGTCCAAGACGTCCTAAATGTCCCATATGTCCCTAACGTCCCAGACGCCCTAGATGTCTTATATGCCCCTAACGTCCCAGACGTCCCAGATCTCCCATATGTCCCTAACGTCCCAGACGTCCTAGGTGCCCCTTATATCCTTAACGTCCCAGACGTCCCAGATGTCCCATATGTCAATAACGTCCCAGACGTCCCAGATGTCTTATATGTCCCATATGTCCCTAATGTCCCAGGCGTCCCAGACCTCCCATATGTCCCATATGTCCCTAATGTCCAGGGCGTCCTAAATGTCCCATATGTCCTTAACGTCCCAGACGTCCCAGACGTCCTAGATGTCCCATATGTCCTTAACGTCCCAGACGTCCCAGATATCCCATATGTCCCATATGTCCCTAATGTCCAGGGCGTCCTAAATGTCCCATATCTCCTTAACGTCCCAGACGTCCCAGACGTCCTAGATGTCCCAAATGTCCTTAACGTCCCAGACGTCCCAGATGCCCCATATGTTTCATATGTTTCTAATGTCCCAGGCGTCCTAGATGTTCCATATGTCCCTAACGTCCCAGACGTCCCAGATGTCTTAGATGTCCCATATGTCCTTAACGTCCCAGACGTCCCTGATGTCCCATATATCCCTAACGTCCCAGACGTCCCAGATGTCCCATATGTCCCTAATATCCCAGGCGTAGTAAATGTCCCATATGTCCTTAACGTCCCAGACGTCCCAGACGTCCTAGATGTCCCATATGTTTTTAACGTCCCAGACGTCCCAGATGTCCCATATGTCCCTAGCATCCCAGACGTCCCAGATGTCCCATATGTCCTTAACGTCCCAGATGTCCCATATGTAACTAACGTCCCAGACGTCCCAGATGTCCCATATGTCCCATATGTCCCTAATGTCCCAGGCGTCCCAGATGTCCCATATGTCCCATATGTCCCTAATGTCCCAGGCGTCCTAAATGTCCCATATGTCCTTAACGTCCCAGACGTCCCAGACGTCCTAGATGTCCCATATGTCCTTAACCTCCCAGACGTCCCAGAGGTACCATATGTCCCTAACGTCCCAGACGTCCCAGATGTCCCATATGTCCCATATGTCCCTAATGTCCCAGGCGTCCCAGATGTCCCATATGTCCCATATGTCCCTAATGTCCCAGGCGTCCTAAATGTCCCATATGTCCTTAACGTCCCTGACGTCCCAGACGTCCTAGATGTCCCATATGTCCTTAACGTCCCAGACGTTACAGATGTACCATATGTCCTTAACGTCCCAGACGTCCCAGACGTCCTAGATGTCCTATATATCCTTAACGTCCCAGACGTCCCAGTATATTACATATGTCCTATACCTCCCTAACGTCCCAGACGTCCCAGATGTCCCATATGTCCCTTACGTCCCAGATGTTCCATATGTCCCTAAAGTCCCAGCCGTCCTAGATGTCTTATATGTCCCTAACGTCCCAGACGTCCCAGATCTCCCATATGTCCCTAACGTCCCAGACGTCCTAGATGTCCCTTATATGCTTAACGTCCCAGACGTCCCAGATGTCCCATATGTCGCTAACGTCCCAGACGTCCCAGATGTCCCAAAGGTCTTATATATCCTTAATGTCCCAGGCGTATTAGATGTCCCATATGTCCCTAATGTACCAGGCGTCCTAAATGTCCCATATGTCTTTAACGTCCCGGAAGTCCCAGACGTCCTAGATGTCCCATATGTCCTTAACGTCCCAGACGTCCCAGATGTCCCATATGTTCCTAACGTCCCAGACGTCCCAGATGTCCCATATGTCCCATATGTCCCTAATGTCCCAGGCGTCCTAGATATTCCATATGTCCCTAACGTCCCAGACGTCCTAAATGTCCCATATGTCCCTAACGTCCCAGACGTCCCATATGTCCTTAACGTCCCAGACGTCCCAAATGTCTCATATGTTCCTAACGTCCCAGACGTCCCAGATGCCCCATATGTCCCATATGTCCCTAATGTCGGAGGCGTCCTAGATATTCCATATGTCCCTAACGTCCCAGACGTCCTAAATGTCCCATATGTCCCTAACGTCCCAGACGTCCCATATGTCCTTAACGTCCCAGACGTCCCAGATGTCCCATATGTCCCTAATGTCCCAGGCGTCCTAGATATTCCATATGTCCCTAACGTCCCAGACGTCCTAAATGTCCCATATGACCCTAACGTCCCAGACGTCTCAGACGTCCTAGATGTCCTATATGTCCCTAACGTCCCAGACGTCTCAGACGTCCTAAATCTCCCATATGTCCCTAACGTCCCAGGCATCCCAGATGTCCCATATGTCCGTAACGTCCCAGACGTCCCAGATGTTCAATATGTCCCATATGTCCCTAATGTCCCAGGTGTCCCAGATGTCCCATATGTCCCAAATGTCCCTAATGTCCCAGGCGTCCTAAATGTCGAATATGTCCTTAACGTTCCAGACGTCCCAGACGTCCTAGATGTCCCAAATGTCCTTAACGTTCCAGACGTCCCAGATGTCCCATATGTCCCATATGTTTCTAATGTCCCAGACGTCCCAGATGTCCCATATGTCCTTAACGTCCCAGACGTCCCAGATGTCCCATATGTCCTTAACGTCCCAGACGTCTCAGATGTCTCATATGTCCCTAATGTCCCAGGCGTCCTAAATGTCCCATATGTCCTTAACGTCCCAGACGTCCCAGACGCCCTAGATGTCCCATATGTCTTTAACGTCCCGGACGTCCCAGATGTCCCATATGTCCCTAACGTCCCAGACGTCCCAGATGTCCCATATGTCCCATATGTCCCTAATGTCCGAGGCGTCCCAGATGTCCCATATGTCCCATATGTCTATAATGTCCCAGGCGTCTTAAATGTCCCATTTGTCCTTAACGTCCCAGACGTCCCAGACGTCCTAGATGTCCCATATGTCCTTAAAGTTCCAGACGTCCCAGATGTCCCATATGTCCCATGTGTCCATAATGACCCAGACGTCCTAGATGTTCCATATGTCCCTAACGTTTAAGACGTCCTAAATGTCCCATATGTCCCTAACGTCCCAGACGCCCTAGATGTCTTATATGCCCCTAACGTCCCAGACGTCCCAGATCTCCCATATGTCCCTAACGTCCCAGACGTCCTAGGTGCCCCTTATATCCTTAACGTCCCAGACGTCCCAGATGTCCCATATGTCAATAACGTCCCAGACGTCCCAGATGTCCTATATGTCCCATATGTCCCTAATGTCCCAGGCGTCCCAGACCTCCCATATGTCCCATATGTCCCTAATGTCCAGGGCGTCCTAAATGTCCCATATGTCCTTAACGTCCCAGACGTCCCAGACGTCCTAGATGTCCCAATGTCCTTAACGTCCCAGACGTTCCAGATATCCCATATGTCCCATATGTCCCTAATGTCCAGGGCGTCCTAAATGTCCCATATCTCCTTAACGTCCCAGACGTCTCAGACGTCCTAGATGTCCCATATGTTCTTAACGTCCCAGACGTCCCAGATGTCCCATATGTCCCTAGCATCCCAGACGTCCCAGACGTCCTAGATGTCCCATATGTTCTTAACGTCCCAGACGTCCCAGATGTCCCATATGTCCCTAGCATCCCAGACGTCCCAGATGTCCCATATGTCCTTAACGTCCCAGATGTCCCATATGTAACTAACGTCCCAGACGTCCCAGATGTCCCATATGTCCCATATGTCCCTAATGTCCCAGGCGTCCCAGATGTCCCATATGTCCCATACGTCCCTAATGTCCCAGGCGTCCTAAATGTCCCATATGTCCTTAACGTCCCAGACGTCCCAGACGTCCTAAATGTCCCATATGTCCTTAACGTCCCAGACGTCCCAGATGTACCATATGTCCCTAACGTCCCAGACGTCCCAGATGTCCCATATGTCCCATATGTCCCTAATGTCCCAGGCGTCCCAGATGTCCCATATGTCCCATATGTCCCTAATGTCCCAGGCGTCCTAAATGTCCCATATGTCCTTAACGTCCCAGACGTCCCAGACGTCCTAGATGTCCCATATGTCCTTAACGTCCCAGACGTCCCAGATGTACCATATGTCCTTAACGACCCAGACGTCCCAGACGTCCTAGATGTCCTATATATCCTTAACGTCCCAGACGTCCCAGTATATCCCATATGTCCTATACCTCCCTAACGTCCCAGACGTCCCAGATGTCCCATATGTCCCTTACGTCCCAGATGTTCCATATGTCCCTAAAGTCCCAGCCGTCCTAGATGTCTTATATGTCCCTAACGTCCCAGACGTCCCAGATCTCCCATATGTCCCTAACGTCCCAGACGTCCTAGATGTCCCTTATATGCTTAACGTCCCAGACGTCTCAGATGTCCCATATGCCAATAACGTCCCAGACGTCCCAGATGTCCTATATGTCCCATATGTCCCTAATGTCCCAGGCGTCCCAGACCTCCCATATGTCCCATATGTCCCTAACGTCCAGGGCGTCCTAAATGTCCAATATGTCCTTAACGTCCCAGACGTCCCAGACGTCCTAGATGTCCCATATGTCCTAAACGTCCCAGACGTCCCAGATATCCCATATGTCCCATATGTCCCTAATGTCCCAGGCCTCCTAAATGTCCCATATGTCCTTAACGTCCCAGGCGTAACAGATGTCCCATATGTCCGTAACGTACCAGACGTCCCAGATGTTCAATGTGTCTCATACGTCCCTAATGTCCCAGGCGTCCCAGATGTCCCATATGTCCCAAATGTCTCTAATGTCCCAGGCGTCCTAAATGTCCCATATGTCCTTAACGTTCCAGACGTCCCAGACGTCTTAGATGTCCCAAATGTCCTTAACGTCCCAGACGTCCCAGATGTCCCATATGTCCCATATGTTTCTAATGTCCCAGGCGTCCTAGATGTTCCATATGTCCCTAAGGTCCCAGACGTCCCAGATGTCCTATATGTCCCATATGTCCTTAACGTCCCAGACGTCCCAGATGTCCCATATGTCCTTAACGTCCCAGACGTCCCAAATGTCCCATATGTCCCTAATGTCCCAGGCGTCCTAAATGTCCCATATGTCCTTAACGTCCCAGAGATCCCAGACGCCCTAGATGTCCCATATGTCATTAACGTCCCGGACGTCCCAGATGTCCCATATGTCCCTAACGTCCCAGACGTCCCAGATGTCCCATATGTCCCATATGTCCCTAATGTCCGAGGCGTCCCAGATGTCCCATATGTCCCATATGTCCTTAATGTCCCAGGCGTCCTAAATGTACCATATGTCCTTAAAGTCCCAGACGTCCCAGACGTCCTAGATGTCCCATATGTCCTTAAAGTCCCAGACGTTTCAGATGTCCCATATGTCCCATGTTTCCCTAATGACCCAGGCGTCCTAGATGTTCCATATGTCCCTAACGTCCAAAACGTCCTAAATGTCCCATATGTCCCTAACGTCCCAGACGTCCCAGCTGTCCCGTATGTCCCTAATGCCCCTGACGTCCCAGACGTCCTAGATGTCCTATATGTCCCTAACGTCCCAGACGTCCCTGATGTCCCATATGTCCCACATGTCCCTAATGTCCCAGGCGTCCCAGATGTCGCATATGTCCCATATTTACCTAATGTCCCAGGCGTCCTAAATGTCCCACATGTCCATAACGTCCCAGACGTCCCAGACGCCCTAGATGTCCCATATGCCCTTAACGTCCCAGACGTCCCAGACGTCCCAAATGTCCCATATGTTCCATATGTTCCTAATGTCCCAGGCGTCTCAGATGTCCCATATGTCCCTAACGTCCTAGGCGTCCTAAATGTCCCATATGTCCTTAACGTCCTAGACGTCCCGGACGTCCTAAATGTCGCATACGTCTCTAACGTCCCAGACGTCTCAGCTGTACCGTATGTCCCTAACGTCCTAGACGTCCGAGATGTCCTAGATGTCCCATATGTCTCTAACGTCAAAGACGTCCTAGATGTCCTATATATTCCTAACGTCCCAGATGTCCCATATGTCCCTAAAGTCCCAGACGTACCAGATGTCCCATATATTCCTAACGTCCCAGACGTCCTAGATGTCCCATATGTCCTTAACGTCCCAGACGTCCCAGATGAGGCATATGTCCCTAACGTCCCAGACGTCCCAGATGTCCCAAAGGTCTTATATATCCTTAATGTCCCAGGCGTATTAGATGTCCCATATGTCCCTAATGTGCCAGCCGTCCTAAATGTCCCATATGTCTTTAACGTCCCGGAAGTCCCAGACGTCCTAGATGTCCCATATGTCCTTAACGTCTCATACGTCCCAGATGTACCATATGTCCCTAACGTCCCAGACGTCCCAGATGTCCCATATGTCCCGTATGTCCCTAATGTCCCAGGCGTCCTAGATATTCCATATGTCCCTAACGTCCCAGACGTCCTAAATGTCCCATATGTCCCTAACGTCCCAGATGTCCCATATGTCCTTAACGTCCCAGACGTCCCAGACGTCCTAAATGTCCCATATGACCCTAACGTCCCAGACGTCCCAGACGTCCTAGATGTCCCATATGAGTAGAGGGAAGTGGATGGTTCTGGAACCTCCCCCCACCACTTGACCCTGAGTTCAAGGCCAAGGCCACATGCAAGGCGAGGCCACGTTCAAGGCGAGGTCATGTTCAATCCCAAGGTCACATGCAAGGCGGGGCCACGTGCAAGCCCAAGGTCACGTTCGAAGCGAGGCCATCAACAGTAACCTTGAAGACTGGGTATAACATGAGGTGTAGTTTTGTGTTCAGTAGTATATCGTGTGCTGTACTAGCAAAAAACAATGGATCAAGTACAAAAGGTTGGTGAAACTGTCAAGGGGCGAGTATCAAAGAAAAAAGTGAAAGTGTTATATCCAGTATTGTTAAACGCAACAAGTTATCCGCTGAATAAGTCAAGAAATAAATCTGTGAGTTTGGGTTTGACCTGTTTTGGATCGTTTGTGCCGGGAGTGCTAATTAGTGTGATTAACAACAATTTTATACTGTTAGACGAAGGAGAGTGGCAAGTCTTTCTTAAAAATGAAGATGTGATAAACAGGCATTTTAACTATGAAGATGGAGATTTAAAACCGGTGGATATAAGTCCAGGCAAACGAATATATTTCCAAAAAATCGGAAATAAGAAAGTGATTGTGCTGCAGGAACTTAAGCGATCCCAAGTGTATCTCGGTATGCAATCAGTAGCAGAATTGTGGGGGTTGTTACCGCTGCTGGAGTCTAAAGCTGAACTATTAAAAAGTCAAAATTTTGAAAATTTCTACAGTAGTATAATCCAAGGCGTTTGGAATTTACCCGGCGACTTTAAACGAAGCATTGAGGATGCGTTACCGCCAATAAAATCCGAAAATGTATACTGCATGCATGAAATGCTAAAGTATGCTTTGGACGTCATTAGATATGATATTGTGTTTAAACAATACGCCCAACAACAGCAAACGTTGGAACAATAAGTGTTTATCATGTAGTTATAACGATGTAATAAAAAATTAAAAATTTTAAAATGTTTATTATACAAATAACTTACTGACTAACTTAGAAACTAACCTAACCTAGAACGGTGTGGGTGGCCTCACATTTGCTGTAAAAAGAACACTTAGTTTATTCAAAGAAGCAAATCAAGTTATCTCACGTAAATGACCCAGAGCATGTCTGGTAATTCGAGGTCCCTATATACTTTAAACCTACATCCCAGAAACCACCCCACCTCTAGCAGGGTGGCTTCTGGGATGTAAGTAGAATTTTTCATTAAAGCAATGTCGTCCTAAAAATAAATTTATTGTGAACCAGATTTATGAGCATAAAATATTCTTACGGTCCCATATTTCTCGGCTATATGCTGCACCAATTGTATTTCTAAAATTATAAAAAGTTATTACATCAACTATTAAAATTAACACAATATTACCGAAAGCTGACATGGCAGCACCAAGAATTATTGAGTTTAGAAATTCTTCTGTAAATTTCTTATATGTATACTGTTTAGAATACAAAAAAATAAGCGTCTTACCCATTTCTCTGGTCTGATTTTATCTGAAAAATGTTTGAGAATTTAGAATAGCGAAGTAACAGTACAATGCAAAAAAATTCTAATCAAATATGTTAATAATGATGATACAAGAATTTTAAGACATGGACATATAAAATAAAACATATATACAAACATATCTTACCAATGGAGCAGATTGTTGCGGCTGAGGAAACTGTGATTTTGTAATGCAACAGCGGCTGCTTTATATACAAATCTCTCCTACCTACATCTCGACTTGGAGGGAAGGGTTGACAAATTATGCAGCAAATTTTTAATGTTTGCTAATTACGGCGCTATCTAATCATAGTTTTAAATTAACTGATTTTTTTGTAACAGCATTAGCTTTCTCATAAAAAACACGTTTTTTAATACCCGACACGGCATATTTTGTAATATGTATTTAAATTATTTATTTTAAGTAGCATAATAATTGCATATGGTGAAACTTGCTTTCTGCAGGGTAGGTCACATGTAATTTTTAATTTATATCATTTTTAATAAGTACGCGAAAAGCCAATAATGCATAACTTGTAGTAAAGTTTAATTGACGTGGTGGCATTGTTTAAAACGGTAATAATCAATAAATAATTCATGCACTTTAAAAGTGATATGAATTAAAAAATACATGTGACTAATAATATTTTTTAAAACAATAGTTAATTCGCTTCCTAGTAATAATGCAAACTACAATTTGTTATGAAAAAAGTCGTGCAAATCATAATTGGACGTATTATTTGCAAATGCATTTCTGCTTCGTAAACAAGAGTGACGTCAATGGAAAAATTTACACTTATGTTAAAAACATCTTTGACCCAGGCAAATGGTCCTTTTATTTTTTTGCTTCGACTTTGAGACGACCTGGGCAAATGCAGCAGGATGCATCTGCATTTCTGTAAACAACTGACTTCAATGGAAAATTTACACTATGTTAAAAACATCTTTTGATCCGGGCAAATGCTCCTTTTATTTGTTTGCTTCGACTTTTAGACGACCCTTGCAAATGCGGCAGGATGGATCCGCTTAAAAGTTCGTAAACAAGTGTATCAATGGAAAATTTATGTACAATTTGCGACAATTAAAGTTTTTCAAAGTAATCAGATATTTGCGAAAATTCACAGAGGGATATAGTTTCTCATTCAGAACAACTTTTCTTAATAAAATTTTGCCGTATTATGAACTAACAAGGCAGCACTTTTGAAAATAAATTTCGTTTTAGCACAATTACCGACAATTGAAGTTTTTCAAAGTAATCAGATATTTGCGAAAATTCACAGAGGGTTATAGTTTCTCATTCTGAACAACTTTTCTTAATAAAATTTTGCCGTATTATGAACTAACGAGGCAGCACTTTTGAAAATAAAATTCGGTTTAGCGCAATTTGCGACAATTGAAGTTTTTCAAAGTAATCAGATATTTGCGAAAATTCACAGAGGGATATAGTTTCTCATTCTGAACAACTTTTCTTAATAAAATTTTGCCGTATTATGAACTAACGAGGCAGCACTTTTTAAAATAAATTTCGTTTTAGCACAATTACCGACAATTGAAGTTTTTCAAAGTAATCAGATATTTGCGAAAATTCACAGAGGGATATAGTTTCTCATTCTGAACAACTTTTCTTAATAAAATTTTGCCGTATTATGAACTAACGAGGCAGCACTTTTGAAAATAGATTTCGTTTTAGCACAATTACGGACAATTAGAAGTTTTTCAAAGTAATCAGATATTTGCGAAAATTCACAGAGGGATATAGTTTCTCATTCTGAACAACTTTTCTTAATAAAATTTTGCCGTATTATGAACTAACGAGGCAGCACTTTTGAAAATAGATTTCGTTTTAGCACAATTACGGACAATTAGAAGTTTTTCAAAGTAATCAGATATTTGCGAAAATTCACAGAGGGATATAGTTTCTCATTCTGAACAACTTTTCTTAATAAAATTTTGCTATATCTTTAAGGAAATTAGCATCGTAATTAAATTAATATTGAAAGTTGAAGTTGGCCTTCGCATTTCGTATAAATGCAGACCTCCAAGCTGCAGCAAACCATTCTGTTACCTGCTTTTGCAATGTCAACTGTGTGCCAATCTTGTAGAGGTGTTCTACTACCCAAAAAGATGTCTAAATACTCGAGGCTTAGCTTGAAGAAAACATCGGAAAAGGGTAAAGTTAAACTTTGCGCCTGCACGGAACCAAGCGTTTCACACCCCAGTTCCGCACAGGCGTTGCCGCCAGCCGCCATAAATGTTTTAAGTGACGTATTAATTGCTCCTAATTACGAAATTATTTCTCCAAGTAGCCAAGGTTCGAGCAAAATTTTAAAATCAGCTTTAAAGAAAGGTCAGAAAATACAAAAAAAACCGGCAAAATTCAATTTTAGGAAATATATAGAGAATATGAATGCGGAGACTGAGAAGAAAACGGGAGAATTTCAGGTTCAAGTGGAAAATGTATCCACATTTGATAGTCGGACAGTTGGTGAACTGTCTACTCCAAAATTCCAAAATATGCCGATGCAATCTGAGTCTCTGCATCTATCACAAACGGAAATGTTTATGGAAGCGTTCGATTTTGACGACATTCCATTGGAAAAGGCGGCTTCCGGCGACGGTGCGGCGCAAGAGTTTACAACCCTTGTAGATGGTTTGGAGATAGACTCCGGCTCAAGTCGACCGACCAGTCGAATTTCGAAGCGGCTAACAATCCAACCTTCGGAAAATGTGGCCGCAGTGCCTTCTGTAATTGTACATGCATCTCCGGTTTCGGGTGGTGTGGCTGTTGTAGCCCCTGGGAGTGACGTAATCGATACTGTGGTGTCGATTACGTCTACCCCGCAGGAGGAAGACATGGATGACATTTCGCCATCCCAGCGTGCCGAACGTGAATACGTGTCTAATCGGAATGCAATAGATGCGAAAGCTGCTGATCTTCGCAGTGGAGAGCATTATCTAAGGTATATTAGATATTATTTTTTATCCATATATGTTATTTAACATTGAAGGTGTTTAGAACGTGCTTTTCCCAGTTTAGTAGCTTATATTGTTATTAGCTCCCTAGAAATTCGAGCCGCCAGCCTAGAAGCGACGATGCATGATGAGTACCTAAAAAGCATAGCTGCTTTACCTAAGATCCGCCACGGCCACAGCGCAACTAACATGGACATCTTTAAGAATGCTGCGTTAGCAAGGCTAGAGCTAATTCAAGATCTGTTAGCTGTGGAGAGTGCGATTCGTGCAAGACGTCAGGAGCTCGATAAAAAAGCTAAGTAACGAGTAGATAATCGTTTAACGTATCATACACCTCTAACACAAATAACCTTGCCCCCCTATCCTCTCCAGGGTGTCCAAAGCGAATCCTCCCCGTGGTGACACCTGGGTAATCCGTTCGAGGTTTAATTTGTTAATCAGTGTTTATAAATAAAGGTGTTCATTGCGTTTGTGAATAGTAAGCCTCGAGCTGGGTAGCTAATCGCGCAATTAGTATATTAACCGATTGCGCGAGACTAATTTGCCATTATGTTCAGGTGCACTGCTTGTGGAGAGTCCTTCACCAGAGCTGACAATTTGTTTCGCCATCGAAGAGATAGCTGTCGCCACGAGCTGGGCCACCCATCGACGAGTGGTAAGTGGAAACGTGGTGATTGCTGTTGATTATATCGATTGTGTGTTTCCTACAGGTGACGCTATGGAGGCTTCGGTAGCAGCTGGTGAGGGACCATCGGCGAGTAAACGTCCAAGACCTAATGACTCCAGCGGTGGTGAGTGCGTCTCTATTGTAGTGTTTCATGTTTTCCAACGTTTGGTTTAACAGAACAGCTCCCCAAGACGCAATACTGCGACGTGTGTGATGAAAATGTTCGTCGGACTTGTTTCGTTGGACACCTGAGGAGCAATCGTCACACGAGGCGGTGTGATGTCATCCACCTGGAGAAAGGAGTGGTAGCCCTTCCAAGCGCCTTCAAGTCCCGTGTTGCCAGCTACAGGGTGTCCACGGAAAATTATCATATAAGTGTTGTAGAATATATGACGGAATTGAAAGACAAAATTATAGGTCTAATAGAAGGACAACTGACCAAATTAAACAGTATAAAATTAAATTTCGAACTTTTCGGGTATTTTATTTTGGAGACTCAAGATGTACAAGACGTCAAAAGTTTTAATACGACCAACGAGGTGGTAACTCGCGGTACAGACTTGAACGAATTATATGATAATTTAACGGGGATATTGGACCAGAAGGTGTCCGAATTTGAGGAACGCGATTCAGGTGTGTATTACAATTGTAATTCTTGTTAATGTTACTAACCGCAAAATGTTTACAGGGTGGATCTTGAAGCAGCTGCTGTACCTAGAATTAAATATAAATAAATTCAATCCGTTTCGGGCGTCTTCGTATATCCCGCTCCCGGAGCAGATTCAGACCAAGAAAGCGATCGTGAACGTCCAAAACGTCAAGGACGAGCGTTGTTTCGGGTGGGCGGTAACCTCGGCCCTCTGCGAACCAGATGGACCGTCTAATCGAACGAGTTCGTATCCGGATTGCTGGGATTTTTTAAATTTTGAGGACATTAAATTCCCTGTTAGATTGCGCGATATTTCTAAATTTGAAAAAAATAACCCTCAACTTTCTATAAATGTATACGCGTTGGAAAAAACTTTTCAAAACGATATTACCATATATGAAGTTGTGGGACCTCTGTACTATTCGCCACGTATAAAAAAGAGACATATAAATTTACTGCTTCTAACAGACGGCGAAGGTAATAGCCACTACTGTTGGATCGCTGATTTGTCTAGGTTAGTTTCGCGACAAATAACGGCTAGGGCCAATGCGAAACATTTTTGTAATGGTTGTCTAAATTACTTTCGCACCGATGCCCATCTGGAGAACCATAAGCTTTTTGACTGTAATCATGTATGCACAAAGTTGCCTACGACAGAGCCGATCACGGATAAGTGTGGGGAGGTGAGGCCTCAGAACATTCTTAAATTTGATAATTATCATAAGCAATTGAAAGTGCCATTTTGCATCTATGCAGATTTCGAGACAGTTTTATCACCTGTCGATGGTGGGGATCAGGAGCCGGATCGCGAAAGACCTTATACGATCAAAACGTGCGAGCACAAACCGTATTCTTTCGCGTATTATTTGAAATGTTCTTTTGATGATACTCTATCCAAATTCGAAATTTATAGGGGTGAGGATGCTGTGGACGTGTTTGTTGAACGTCTAGACAGAGACGTTCGCGCGCTATATTCCAACAGTTTGAAGCATGTTGTACCCCTCAAGCCTCTGGCTCCGCAAGAAATTCAAAATTTTAAGGATGCTGCTTCATGTCATATTTGCAATCGTCCTTTTGGAGAGGAGAACGTAAAGGTTCGCGATCACGACCATTTGACCGGAGAATATCGGGGAGCTGCCCATTCTAATTGCAATCTAAATTATAAACTTCCAAATTTTATTCCCGTATTTTTTCACAATTTAAATTACGATTCCCACCTTTTTGTAAAACAGTTAGCTCAAAATAACGAAGAGCTTGATGTCATTCCAGAAAATAAGGAAAAATATATTTCATTTGGCAAACGTCTTTGGGTAGATGAAGTCGTTGTTGACGGAAAACGGAAAAACGTTTATATGCAAATTCGATTTTTAGATAGTTACCGATTTTTAAGTTCTTCTTTAGCATCGCTGGCCGCCACGTTATCAGATGATCAGTGTGTTGAAATTCATAAGCAATTCGGACATGACATCAAATTCGAACTGATGAGACAGAAAGGTGTGTTTCCCTATTCGTATCTGGATTCATTTACAAAATTAGACGAGCCGGCGTTGCCCACAATCGCCCAGTTTTATGATCATTTAACCGAGACGCATATTACTGAGGTCGATTACGAGCGCGCCGTTAAGGTCTGGAAAACTTTCGAATGTGAAACGTTGGGCGACTATTCCGATGTTTACCTCAAATGTGACGTGTTTATATTGGCAGACGTTTTCGAAAACTTTCGCAATTTTTATTTAAATCAATATAATTTAGATCCGGAGCAGTACTTCACCGCTCCCGGTTTAAGTTGGGACGCCATGTTAAAATATACGGGGGTTGAGTTGGAACTGTTGACGGATATGGATATGTTTCACTTTTTTAGAGAGGGTATTCGTAGGGGAGTTAGTACTTGTGTCGGGCGAAAGGCTATTGCCAACAATAAATTTGCGGGTAACTATGACGCTTCAAAGCCCACTTCTTTTCTTGTGTTTTTAGACGCCACCAACCTTTATGGCCATAGTATGAGACAGTTTCTACCGCAAGGTGGTTTGTTTGGTTGACTGACGAGGAATTGCTAGTTTGACGTATTTCAAATTTTGGACGACTCAGATACTGGGTACGTGTTGGACGTTGACTTGCGGTACCCTGAAATTTACATGACGATTACAATGACTTCCCCTTTTGCCCGAGCTATTGGTGCCTCCACAGGGAAAATTTAAAATGCAAAATTAATTCCAAATTTGTATGACAAACACAATTATATTATTCACTACAGAAATTTGAGGCAATGTTTAGAGGCCGGCTTGATTTTGGTTAAAACGCATAAAATACTTAAGTTTAGACAATCTCCATGGCTCAGATCCTACATCGATTTAAACACAAATTTACGTAACCAGTCTGACAATGAATTTAACCGAAATTCATTCAAACTAGCTAACAATAGCGTCTTTGGTAAAACCATGGAAAACGTGGACAAAAGGGTTGTTGTAAAGTTAATTAGTCATTGGGAGAAAATTGGTAATAGAATGGGGGCAGAAGCTTTGATATCGAAACCTAACTTTAAAGATAGAATTCGGTTTGGGGAAAATTTAATAGCAGTGGAAATGAACAGAACGTCGGTTTTATATAACAAACCCATTTATGTTGGTTTCTCAGTTTTAGATCTTTCGAAAACGGTAATGTACGATTTTTATTACAAATTTTTGAAGCATACATACGGCCGTAATGTGTCTCTACTCTATTCTGACACTGACTCATTCATCCTGGAAATTTTTACTGAAAATTTTTACGCGGACATGCAAAAGCACCTTGATCTCTTTGATACATCAAATTACAAGAATGGTTTGCACGGAATTTCGAGAACCGAGTCTGTTGTTGGCAAATTTAAGGATGAGTACGCTGGGGTGGCTGTGTGTAGCTATTACGGGGTCGGTGCAAAAACATACTGTGTAAACGCTGTTGGTAAGGAAGCCAAAAAGGCGAAGGGAGTTAGAAAGAGTGCTGTTCGGAATCACCTCACCACCGAAATTTATAAATCTGTAGCCGAAAACAAGAGGGAAGTTGTATTTTGTCAGATGTATGTGTTTCGTTCCCATTTACACACTATGTACACCGAATTAATGAATAAGGTTGCGCTTTCTTCGCGAGATGATAAACGCTTCCTTATTCCTAATACTACCAAAACCTTAGCGTGGGGTCACCGTGATATAGATGTTTACAGTCGTCTAGACAACTTGCTGCGCATTGCCGAAACGATGACGTAGCAATATGTTCGCGGAACAGTATTCGTTATTACTTAACAGCAGAGGTCCTACACGGCTTTCTTGTACTTTGTAGGTTTAGTTATTGTATATAGCAATTATAGTATAGGTTAAGAACACTAGCTTGTATGATATAGGTAGTAAGTTAAATTTTACGAAAAATCTGATTGTTTGGGTCCGCATTACCAAGTATATTTGTTATTTAACACTGTAGTCACTCATGTTTAGCATTTACAATAATAAATTACTGTAAAACATAAAAAAGTTTTTATTTAAAGAAAATAAATGGTAGTAAAACAAAAAAGTGTTTTATTGAAAGAGTTCTATAGAATCATAATAAGTTATACAACATTGTTTTTGGATATCCAAGAATTGTGACGATTATCGAATCCCAACCACTTTACGTAAAGCTGATTACCCTTCTTCTTCAACACCTTTTCTACCAGGTATACGTCCGAGTGTTTGGTTTTCTGTAATTCGTGCTCGTAAAATCCACCTTTGATTTCTTGCCCTTCCTGATCGGTGAGTCTGTAGGTGGTAGGATTTGTAAGTCGCACTGTGGCTATTTTGAATATTTCGTTGCTCCAGCTGGGTGTGTAGCCCTTGTTAAATATCGAACGATATTTACTAATGCGTACAGAATCTCCTTTATGAAACTTTTGAGGTGTCGGATCTACAGTTTTTGTGTGGCTGTACACGGTGTGTAACAGACGTTTGGCATTTTTAAGATTAACTTCAGCCGGCTTCATACCTGTTGTGCTATGCCTGGTTGTGTTATATTTGCTTAAAAGTTGGGGCAGAATGTCCAACCATTTGTAGGACCCTTGCAAACTAAACTGCTTCCACATCATGTTCTTAAGGGTGCGGTTACATCTTTCTATGATGCTGCTTTTCATAGTTGAATACGTGCTGTAATGATTTATCTTGTAACGTCGCATCAATGCTTGAAAATCGCTGTTATAAAATTCTTTTCCCAAATCGGTTTGTACGTTTTTTGGAGATACCTTCATATTAGCAAGAACTTTTCGCATAGCTGCTGCTACATCTTTTCCCGTTTTCCGTTTTACCGGGAGAGCCCACAAGTATTTAGAAAACGCATTAATAACAGCTAAAATGTATCGATAACCTTTATTGCTTCGTGCATATGGTTGCATCTCCACCAAATCCGCTTGTAGTAAATCATGCAATCCTTTGAGAATCACCCGTCGTCTCTTGAAATTTCTTCGCGCTGGTTTGTGAAGTTCTGCAACTAGATCCTCCTTAGGACTCATTGCCGAATGTTGCTGTATCGACTGCTATGGGACATTTAAGCAGCAGTTGCACGTATAACTTAGTGTTTATGGATTCGAATTTCAGTTTATCTCCTCGCCGCAATGTCTTACCGACAAGCGTGTCGTGTTTGATGCCGTTGATGTGTGATACTACCAAAGGTCCGTTGACTTGAACACTTATGATCTCACCGATCGTTAAAGGAAAAATGTACTCATTATTACCGAAAATTTTGGAATATCCGCTTTCATCATAACCACGCCCCACTAGCAGCAGTGGGACCTCTATATGGAGTCGGTTTACATTTTGAACTTTCATAAAGATATGTTTGCGATGAGAACCGTAGCGCGCGCTATGGTAGTGGCGTCCAAATTTGTCTATGGGCATTACTCTATCGTCTAACACCTTCTGATCGTAATTCAATAGGTCCTCTGCTTTTGTACTCGTCTTAGTGAATTATTTTTGCTTCTCGTAGAGCTTGGGTGATGCTTACGATTTCGTTGGAATGGCCGGTGTGCCCCGCTACCTGAGAGGCTAGTAATATGCGCAGACGATCCACTAATGAATTTGGATCTTTCCAAGGAACAAATTCCACTTTTTTATTGGTTACTGTTAATAACCCCCTTCCGGTACGCTGCACTCTCGATGCGGCTCTGGTAGGTTGTCTAATGCCGGAGGAGGTAGCCAGGGGGCGTACTATTTTCATATATTTTGAGCCGGCGTTACCGCTTATCCCTTGGGTTGGATCGTAGTTCTTACGATTTGCGGCGGACCGGTTCACTATGTCATAGTAATTTTCATGGTCTTTGGTTGTATAAGTTATCGGTTTCTTTAAGAACATTAATTCGTAAAAGCCGGGGGTGCCTTTGTATACTATTCTATTTCCGTGATCTGTAATAACCATGTCCTGACCCTCAAAAGTAAGCTGTTTATTTCCAATTGCAAATTTATCAGTGTCTATGTCCCATCGAACTCCATAGTGGAGATCGTACTTGCTCTCTGTATCTCGTATCATTCCCTCGATATATTTTCTAGCTAACCCTGAGAACTGTTCCAGGTATTCCCCTAGAACTTCCGGTTCCATCATTTGTCGCACGGTTTCCCTAGCCTCTGCTACCGAAGTTTCAATTGCCGCTTCTTCTTGAGCCTCCACCTGTTGCTCCTCATCCGGTAAACTCTCATACAATACTTCTCTGTCAAGAAATCTAGGTGTGGATGTTACCAACGCTGAAGTCGATGGTCCGGGAATGGCAATGTCGGGGGTTGACGCTCGTACGGGGGTTTTACCATTTCTCGGACGGGGTAGGATAGATGGTGTGGACACTCGTCGTTTGATGGTTCTCAGCATAGGTCCTACTTCTTGCTGTATTGTTTGACCGCCTTCTTGCTTGATGGATGTTAGCAATTCCGTGAGTGGTTGGGAAATTGGTTTAAATTGCTCCGCAAGAGCCGTCTGCGATTCGGCGATATCTGCTTTTAAAGTTTCATATTTCCGCCTGACAGCCTTTCTAGCTTTAATAAGATCGCTTACTAACCGTTTGTCCATGTTGCTATTACTGTCGTTGTTCGTAGACTAATAATTTGTACAGCAGTGGTCCATGCCTATATAGTGAAATAACTGTCAAACCCTTTTCTATAACGACCGGCGTTGATTTCGCTTTCTTTGTCGATAACTAAAAATCCATGATCTTTGATCCAACAGTGGGAACATAAGTTTTTAAACTTTTCGAATGACATGTCTGTGTTTACATGATCATCGTAAATGTGTTTAAGATTGGTGTGGTCTTGCCGGAATACGATTATGATATTCGCATTATCTCGTACCAGTTGTTTCGGGATTGATGAGTAAGTCTGACAGAGGTAAAACAATCTATATTTCGATGACGTCCGAAACTAAAATAATCTCTAATTATGCTTTGAGTGTCGCATGCCACATCATCAAACACAATAACAGAATTTTCTTTCGCCTCGTGTGGTTTGATAACCTCACACCCCTCGCTGAATTCGTAGAATCCGATTTCTTTTAGTGACTTCAGAAGTATCTTCAGAAATTTGTATTTAGGTTGGTCAAGGGTTTTGGAATACAAATACAAGTTGTGAAACCGCACCCCATTGCGGTGCACCAAAAGACTGATCATCGCATTGGTTTTCCCAGAGCCGGAAGGACCAATGATGAAAACCCCTTTTACATCCTATACCCCTATACTGTGACATGGAATTTACTGTATGATTTACTACCGGCAGCGAACATTTTTGTTTCACAAGTTTGACGTTCTTCATCGTTTTCGGACGGGGGCGAACTAGCTTCTAACCGCGCTGTGCTAAGTATATATTTACCCCTTTGAGCTTCACATCGTCAGTCGCTCTTCGACGAGCGTTTCTTTAAGATGAGTTATACTAGACGTAAAACTCGTAGTCGTCGTCGAATCGTAAGACGGAAAGGTCGCGGTTTGTTGAACACCCTTATTGACAAGTTGCCTTTCGAATTACATATACCAGGTTACAAGTTTTGCGGACCTGGCACTCGTTTAAACAAACGACTTTCTCGAGGTGATCGAGGAAGAAACCCTCTGGACGAGGCTTGCAAGCAACACGACATCGCATACTCACAATCCAGCAATCTTTCGACACGTCACGCGGCGGATAAAGTTCTTGCACAGAAAGCTTGGGAACGCGTTAAAGCAAAAGACTGTACTCTTGGAGAAAGAGCGGCAGCTCTTGCTGTTACAGGGATTATGAAAGGGAAAACCAAACTCGGCATGGGAGTCTCCCGGAAACGGAAGCGTACAGAACCCATTGCTGCTATGGAAACACCCCGGAAACGAAGACGTACACTACCTATTGCCGCGCAAAAATTTGGTACGGGGGTATCTAGAAAACGGAAGCGTACACAACCCACTGTTGGTGTGAGAGTCTCCCGGAAACGAAAGCGTGCACTACCTATTGCCGGTATTGCGCAAAAATTTGGTATGGGGGTATCTAGAAAACGGAAGCGTACAAGGTGTAGTAGGCGTAAACGTATTGGAGGCGCGGTCGTTTTTAAATCGCGAAGGAAACGCCGAATTCGTTCTAGAGTAGTACCTGTTCCCAAGAGAGGAGGTATATTGCCGCTTGTACCCATACTTGCTGCATTAGGAGCATTGGGGTCTCTCGGGGGCGGTGCTGCAGCAGTCGCTAAAGCGGTTGGCGACTCAAAGGCTTCTAAAAAGGATCTCCAGGAAAAAGAGCGACATAACAAAGCTATGGAATCCATTGCTCGAGGAAAAGGGCTATATCTACGACCGTATCAGTCAAAAAACTACCGTTGAAGCTACCACGCCGAGCGTTGACGAACATCGATATTGCACAGTACGTTAAACGCTTAGAAATTCCCCATTTTAGGGGGATATTTATGCGAGATGCCCTACCTGACAAAATTCGTCAACGAGAATGTGGTGTTACTAACTTAGACGATGATGTTGGACCTGGCACACATTGGACAGCCTACGTTAAAGCTGATCGATTTGTTCTGTATTTCGATAGCATAGGTCGCTTACAACCTCCTCCCGAATTAGTAAACTACTTTCGCAGCGATGGTAGCAACAACACAATTATGTACAACTCTAATAGATATCAAAAACTCGCATCATACACTTGTGGACATTTGTGTCTCAAATTCTTATATAACTTTGCGAAACCGCTTTTGTCGTCAGTTTAAGTGCCACGCTTCATCATGTCCAGTATATTCACTCTTACGGGAAATTCATTTGTTCTTACTGCAAATTTTGACCCTCCCATTTTCTTAGACGATGGTGGCGAATACGTCTTGGGATTGTTAAGTTTCGAAACCTACTATACTATTCCAAACGTTAGACCTCCCAACAATGAATTTCATCTTGTTGGAGAACCTCCTATTATTATACCGGAGGGAGCATATGAAATTACCGACATTGCTGAATTTTTACATAACCAACTCGATTCTGATGTGGGCGTTAAACAGGTACTGCTACGTGGAAACAACAGCACCTTAAAAACCGAAATAAAGTCTACCGTTCCAATCGACTTTCAAAGCGACAATACTATCCGGGACATGTTAGGCTTTGAGAAAAAAGTTTATGCTGCAGATAGGTGGCACACAGCTGAACATGTTACGAAAATTTTGAACATCAACTCGATTCTTATTCATTGCAACATCTCCGTTGGTTCATATAAAAATGGTAAACCCGGCCATATCATTCACCAATTCTTCCCCATAGTACCACCCGGGTACAAAATAGTGGAAACCCCTAACCCTGTCATCTATCTACCGATCAGCACGAAACAGATCACTAACTTAACTATTAAAATACTAGACCAATCGGATAATCCTGTCAGTTTTAGTAAGGAGACCGTTACGGTAACATTACATTTAAAGAAACTGTAATGGGTTTTCGATTCACCACTCCGTACCACCCCTGCTTTACTTCCTATAAGAATCGTCGCCCACACCCTCGTAAGATCAGTACGGCTTCGTCCACCACGCAGCTAACTAAAGCAAACAGAGACTTCTTGCGGTCCTTAGGCTTTACAATAGTGTAATGAGTATTTTAAATATTGGAGAGCGAGTCCTCGTCGACACTTCTATCATTAGCAATCAATTGCACACACATCAACCGTATACAAACCGTTTTGACTATAACGATGAAATTCGAATTCCAATTCCCGAAGATATGTCAACTCTTCCCGGCCTGAGCTATCTATACCTAGAGGAAAAGTTGCGGAAGGAAAACGGTGAAGTTACAACGGCTAAATTCCTTAACAATGGTTTGGCTCACTTATTTAGCGAAATCCGATACGAAATCAATGGCGTCGTTGTCGACTCTGTCACCAAACCTGGTATTACGTCTACTCTTAAGGGATATGTGTCCTACAGTTCCGCTGATGTTAAAAAGCTTCAAAATGCAGGTTGGTTTGCCGGCGGCGATCCTCCCATTACCGATCAGGAAGGTAACTTTAGTGCCTGCATACCGTTGAGAATGCTGTTAGGATTCGCCGAAGATTATGGTAAAGTAATACTTAACATCCGACAAGAACTCGTATTAATTCGCAGCAATACCGATGCCGACGCCGTATTCAGTGCTACCGTAGGGGAGACGGCTAAAGTTACAATTGACAAACTATATTGGAAGGTTCCTCATATCATTCCAGGTCTTGCTCAAGAATTAGCCCTGACCAAATACATCGATAAAAATATTGACACTCAAGTCGCATTTCGCAGCTGGCAGCTTCATATCATACCCGGTGTTCATGCTGTGACTCAACATTCTCACGCTATCGCTACAAGCACAAAATTACAAACCCCCAGATATGTCATCGTAGGGTTTCAATCAGGTCGTTCGGGGCTAATCGCTAAAGACAATGCTAATTTCGATAAAATTGGTCTTACTAATTTCCGAGTTTATCTGAACACCGAACGATTCCCATACGACAATTTACATAACAATTATGCACTCAATCATTACGCAACATTATACGACATGTATTCCAAGTTTCAATCATCTTATTATAGCAAAATCGATGAGCCCTTCTTCTCCCGCCATGACTTTGCAGACAAGGCGCCCATTGTTGTAATCGATTGTTCCCATCAAAAAGACTACCTTCATGCAAACGCTGTCGTTTTTCGTGTTGAATTTTAAACTTCCGCTAACGTACCAGCCAACACAACTGCGTATTGTCTCGTTCTTCATGATCGGGTTTTTACTTACAACGCATTGTCAAAAGCAGTTAAACAACTGTAATTTCGCAAAACACTTCAGTTGCACCTCGACTTTTAGCGTAACTAGACCATGCTCCCTATACCTAATACGATGAAGATCATTATCGATATTCAAGGTTTTAAGACGTCCGATAAGCACTTTACCCCAAAAGAATTGGCCTCCTACGACGGTACCTCAGTATCTCACCACATTTTTAAACCCCCTTTCGCCCTCCATTCCTTAACACCTCATTTACAACAACAAGCCCGCTGGGTAATGACTAATCACCATTGCATCGACTGGAATGAGGGATTTACTCCAGCATACATGTTTCCTGCAATCTTGCGACGTCTTCTGCAAGGTGCCACCGAAGTATATGTGAAAGGTCGAGAAAAGGCAACCTTTCTACGCCGCTTTACTACCACCCCAATCATCGAAGTGGAAGAAAAACCGGCCCTCACCCCATCACAACCCGCTTGTTTATATCATTCCAAACCGATTTGTTATTGCGCTTTATCTAACGTGTATCATATTTATAATCACTACATAATGGAATAAAACAACCTTTTTAATTTTTATTGTTTTTTATTTGTTTACAATATATAGTTTAACTACATGGATTAAACATCTACGTACTAGTGGAAAAGCGTTCTACATAAATTGTCTGCCTATGTTCGGCGCACAAGACGTCTCGCAGTACTTCATCCATAGTAAGTATCCTCCGATGGAACCGCAACCTATCCACACCTGCATATTCCCACCGTCCTTTTCGAGCTTCTCGATACGCATACGTCCACGTATGCAAATTATAAATCTTATTCTTCGAGTCGTCAAACTGCACGCTCTTCTTCATTTTCCTTCCTCTCTATAAAGGCTTTTACTTCACACATATGCCATTTTAGGCCAAGACTATCCATTAAATCTACAAGGAGGCCTTCATTTATGGCTCCGTCTAAAAATAGTTGACCGACAGCTGCACCATTTTTGTACTGTTTTTCTTTTTTATACAACTCTTCGTCACTGAATCCGGAACGTCCTAATCCATATATGACTTCGTGCGACGCTTCAAAAGCTAAATCCTTTAACGAACTCACTAATCGTTCAACCGCACTAGGTACGTCTCTTGCAACCGGTCGAGCAGCCTCTCTATAATTCATCCACATGACTACACTGCCAACTGACGACTCAGGGCTTCCACTTCGATGTCGCACTTTACCATAGAACTCGCGAACGTTAGCACTTCCACCATACACACAGTCTTTTCAGAGTTCTCCTCCAGCTGATCCACTACAGACCATACATTTACTAAACAGTCTCCACAAAGGTTTGCTACACCCTTCACTATCTCTTTATAGAAACTCTCAAAGTGTAACGCTTTTAATTGTGCGAATCGCACTTCCACGAGTTTCTGCAATCGCCACAATTCTTCTACAGTTTCGCTCGCTAAACGCACCTCTGACAAGCCCACTTCCTCCAATTTGATTATTTTCCTTGTCTGGATCGCTTCAAATACAATCCTCTTCTTTCCTATTTCCAGAGCTGGCCACTCACCGTCGAGAGAATAGAAGTAGTTGGAAATCACTCCTTGATTTGCAATCAGGGCTGTCCACTCCCATTCATTTAACTGCACCCAGTCATTTTTGGCACCCCGTATTATAATACTTGGGTTAAATTGCGAACTCCAATCAAACCCTACACTCACGTACTTAGAACTTGATTTATTTAATTTGTACGTCCTACTATTCAGAAGTTCTGGACAGAACAGTGGTTGCGGCTTTCTTGCTTTATTACTCTGAACTACCTCGATAGCTTTCAACAAGGCTTTCATTTCTGCACGACTATCGGATGCTACTACCCTTGCAGACTCTTCTACGCGCTTTTATTTTCACATTTCCAAGGTTATATGTGGTAGGAGGTGAGCGTAAACGCAACCTTGAAGTCGTGTTTACTGCACTACCTTTTTGGACTCAACAATTATGGGAACCTTGAGTTGAAATTCCACATATAACATATTTGGCTTGACTGCCCAAAATTTTAGCATATCACCCTTTTTTAATGTCATCCCAATCATTTCGCGAAAGTTATATGACCCCAACTTGTTGATATAAATTTCGGTATTTTCGGGATAAAGTAAGACGTTTGTTATTTCAGCTTCACGGAAGGGAATAGTATATTCGATGTCACCATGCGGTAGGATGTACCATCTATCATCATTGACGGCAATGGATACTAGTTGTAAATCTCGTTCATAATATAAAGGCTCGCTTAGCTCTTCAACCACAAACACCTGCGGGTGTGACGTGGAATTCGCATGCATATGTTTGCCAAATTTATCGATAGGCATTGCTCAAGCGTCGAACTGGATATGAATACTGAAAGCGTGGGCTTCTACTTATAAAATATCAATAATCATAGACGTCGCTAGGAGTGCAATAAAAACACAGACCCCTTTATATACATATATTTAATTAAGCTAACAATAAGTAATATACACTACATCCCCATCTGCTAGCCGAGCGAGAAAGCGCTAGATGGGGACCTCTACATGCCGCCGCCACCACAGGAATGGGTCACCCTCGTATGTGGTGGGTAGCGTCCTCAGGAGGGTCGACTGCCATAGGCGCTCGCTTCCAAGACTCATGGAATAGTCTATTGTTACGGCAGCCTGGAGTTGACGAGCTGATGGAGGTCTCGGTTCGGAGGTGATGAAGTATTCAAACTCCTTGTAAAATGTAGGAGCATCTTCAAAGAGCGCATCAACAACAATATCAGGCATGATGACTGGTAGCCGTGGTGGAAAAACGTTACGCTTTATATGTGAATCTCAAGGTAAGACCCTTGACCTTCTACGTTCCCATCCTTGACTACGCTCCTATATTAAGTTGCCTGTTTTCTGTAACAGTCATCATAATCCTCCAGCACCTACCATAATCATCAAGCAGCTATGGCAACTAACTTTAAGAATGCAGAACAATTTTACCGTCATTTTCGCCGGTTTTTGGCTAGTTGCCCTCCAGCATCCTCTCAACGGTCTCTCCAGGCAGTGGTCACAATGGAGTACGCCTTGAACCTACAAGGAGAGACCCTAGCGGAGACGACCACCTTACGGACGTGGCCTGCAGTCTTCGACGGATCGTCACCTGTGTGGTGGCAGACCAACATCTTCAAGCCAGTGGACCGGTACCTAGGCCTACTGGAGGATGGGGAAGTTACATATATAACTTATACTTGGAAATAAATAAATATATTTAGAAATATTTCTGTGGTTTTATTTTAAAGTTTCGAGATTGTGACCTTGAATTGTAGAATATAAAACTTTCACAAACGTGTGCGTAGTTAGTTGCCATCATGAGCTCAGAACCTCGACATCCAGAATTTGGGAGCTACTCCAAACGGCTACGAACATTCGGCGATTGGAGTCGAGGTCAAACTCCAGAATCGCTAGCAGGTGCCGGTTTCTTTTGCATCAGCGACACGATTAATTGTGTACAGTGTTTCTACTGCGGAGTTCAAATTTCTGGTTGGGAGCGCAATGACAAACCCCTATCTGAACACCTCCGTTGGTCACCCAACTGCAAAATTGCTAAGGTCTACCAGCAATTACAAACCATCGAAGACTTGACTTATCAACTTTTCGATGCGTTGCATTTTTCCCCAGGAGTAGATGTGGCTGGCAACAATGGAACGGGTGCGGCCGACAAAACAAAAGGTTGCTGTTGTCATAAGTGATGCAAAGTGCGGCGCCAAACCATTCACTAGTTGCCATCGACTTGTTGAACATGCTACCAATACAATTTTTGGTTGCTCTCGCTGCAGTTCATGATGGGATTCTTTACGTCCTTCAACCGCCGCGGTGCAGTTCAGCTTCTTTCGCCTACAATGATGGAGTGCACAACGTGACGTGGCGTAAAATGGATACCAGTTCCTTGACAACTATTTCCGTTTTTAAAATACAAGTGAACAACTTTACTGAACATAACGTTTTAACGTTCAAGATAAAATACCATTTCCCTTCATATGCGGTAGATACGAATTGGCAAACGATTTTGCTAAAAAATAAACCTGATGTCTTAAAGAAGCTGCTCTCGCCCGCGGATAATTCCTGCTGTATATCTACTATTGTTTTAAGCACTATTTTATTCGCTCTAATGTGTATGTCTGTAACGTATTTTTTAATCTGTTGGTATTATAATCATTTAGTCTAGCCACTACTGTAATTACTCTTTGTATGTGCATCTTAAATATAACTTTTTTTATTAAATTATGTGTATCTTTCACTCTACGAAGGTACTCTGGATGAGTAACCAAATATTCTATCCGACTCGATGGTCTAGAGGTAAAGATACCCTCGGCTGCAGATTGCGGATATACAGGGAGACCTAGGTTCGAATCCTAGTCGAGTCATAATTTAGACATGAAGTATCCTAGGCGTTTACTTCATGCCTAATTTTTTAAATAATTATGTTAAGCGCAGTCTGTTCTAAGCACTACTTAACTCTTTCTATGCCCTTGGCCGTAAACGCAATCTTGACCTTGAATTTTTTTAAAGTAGCCTCAACCTCGAACGCGGGTTTGACCTTGAACGTGGCCTCGCTCCGAACGTGGCCTCGCTTCGAACGTGACCTTGGGCTTGCACGTGGCCTTGCTTTGCATGTGACCTTGGGCTTGAACGTGGCCTTGGCCTTGAACTCAAGGTCAAGTGGTGGGGGGAGGTTCCAGAACCATCCACTTCCCTCTACTAATACATAATTGTAATAGATTAAAAATTAGTAGGTGTAAATCAAATTAATATAAGATAGAGTGTAAAAAGTAAAAATATGTGATCGTTTAGGACTTTGTTGTCATTATTAGAAATAACAAATTCTGAAAAATGTAACGAAAATAATTTGGAGATTAAAATATTAAAAATAAACCCTATTTTATTAATAAAACTGTTTGGATAATAAAAGAGTAAATAAAATTTGCGAGGTGACGTATATAAGAAAATATAAACCTGTAAGAAGAAAAAAGATATAAAACTAAGGATGAGTACAAGTATGTGGTTAAAACTAATAGCAAGCAGAATTTATCTACAAATGTGAATAACTGGAAAAGTATATAAAGTCAAGTTTATTGGAAAATTACATTTAACATCATACATTAATTGAATTGGATTACGTCAAGCTGTTCAGTGATAAGGGAGAGTTCTAGAGGGCCATCAGTTAAGAAGGCACGTTCCAGGAAATTGGCAGAGGCAGTATGTCAGGCCATTTTAGTATTTCTTAATAATTCTAGCAACTAACTAAGCTTTCCGAGCAGTCTTGGTACCATATTGATGAGTGCGCCTGTATTTCGAATTTAACTCAGACAATAGTTTATCGCATAAGATCGTAATAATGATTTTGAACACCCTTTAGCTTCGTTATCCCTAATTGGTAACATTTTGGGACCATCCTTTGAACGCTGTTTCCTGCAGGTGTCCGTTTGAGTTTGGTTTCGCAGCGTTAGTTTTCGGGCTAGTTAAAAATTCAGCCTGTAAGAGCAAATGAGAGAGCATCTATTTATCCCTGTCGCTCCGAGACTGGTTTGTTGCTATCCGGCGGGCTCCCTGCCGTGCGATTTGCCACTCTGAATGTGGCGTGATTACGCTTTGGCTGGCGCGCGTTTCTTTTGGCGTAAGTCAGTCACGAGAGGGACGTTGTGGCACAAGGAGCGTGAGGTGTTGTTCTGCTTTTTCGCCGTTGGTGTGTGTTGGTGCTCGCGTACCATGATGGCCGTCAGCTTTGCTTTAGTGTCGTAGGGCCGAGGTTAGGCCCATTCTTTCCTAACAGGGGATCAAACTCGCAGAGCTACCCAAACTGTTGGCCTCGCCGTTTTCCCGTCCCGTAAGTGCTGCTATGACTCCCACGCTTCCGCTCCTGCGTTTGTTACCGTAGGCACGCCGTCAGCCGCTGGTTCGCCCACGCTCGGCGGGTTTCCACAAAAAGGTAGCATGTGTGCATGTAATTTGAATTCTGTTGCCGCTAGCTTGATGTATTTTGACCGTAATCATTTATAATTAATCACCTGCTATTTGTATAGCCTAAATTTGAGTACTATTGCCGTTAAGGTGGCGATTTAGTCGCGAAAATCCGACGATCTTAAAATTTACTTAGTAAGTGGTGCTCTCTCGTCTTGAAAAGCATGCACCTCAAATGTAGGGTGTTAGGTTTGCAACCAGTCTAAATGAATGGGTCAGTGGCATAATTTTAAACATTTGTGACGCTCAGGTGGCCGCGGGGGGCGGGACATTGCCGGCTAATGGCACATGTCAATGTTTTGGCTAGCTTCTTATCGATCGATAAAAATTTAAGCAAAAACACGCCCGATGTGAATCGTTGCAGTCTGGTGAACTTGTGGTTGGAGTTTATATAATTAGCAAGGATTATAACAGTTTATTCCAAACTAATTTGTTTTACGTTGTTTTAGTATTTTATTAGGGTAGTTGTTATGACATTCATATTATTTTGTACCTATTATAACTTTAGCAATAGCTGTGTTCGTTCTACATTTGGCAGATCAGTAAAATTTGACATTAGTTTCGTTGAGTTATTTCAGTTGTGGCTAGGGTCTGAGATCCTTTGTGAGTAAAAAAGATTTTCTTCAATTAGAAATACAGAATGTTTATAGAAAACAAAAAGCAAGCAAATAAAACAATGTTCTTATTTCTTACTATTAATCGTTAGCAAATATAATACAGGGTGTAACCAAATACTTGCCCAATCGTACGTCACAAATTGGCTAAAAAATTTCATACTCGTATAAGCATAGTTTCAATTCTCAACTTTTACGGAGATACTAATGAGGGGGGGGGGCGCGGTTAAAATGAGGTTTATATCATTTCACTGTAAATTGGAAAAGAATATTCAAATTGTAATATCCGCCCCTCTTTCATAGGGGTTGTACTATTTACGCTCGTCGGGTAGCTCAAAGTCGTAGGGGGTTCCCCTCAGATATATGATAATTTAGCATACAAAAACACCATCGGAATACATTTAAACAGTTTAATATATTTACTTACGATACATTTCAGTAATAGATATTTTCAAAGTTCATTTATACAAGAAATAACAATAAACCCGCGTGGACTGCTGGAGCTGATAACAGGCGTCCTTATCTGCACAGAGCGCCAGACGTTGCACGTGCAGTTGACAATGGTCCTTGCGAAGTAGCTGGAATCAAAACAGAATTAAACGGTCTGTCAATTTTACAATAAATCATATCACGGCTCTAGAGATTTTACTGATAGTGCAGGGGGTGAAGCCCGCCTCTAAATTCATTTAGGGATGTCCGGATACGGTTAAGCTAGAAAGGCCGCATTGAGTTAACAAATATGATTTTAATTTCAGAGTCCGAGCGCCGACCAAATATTGCCGCTTTTCCTCCAAAGCGGGCCGGGGAAATCTCGCGCTCTCGGACTATATTACGACTGGCAAATTTAAAGTACAACGACTGCTAACTTTGAGCACGGACGGTTTCAAATATGAATCAAATACAAGTCTAAAGCTTGAGTGCGGGCTGTTTTGATTACGTCTGGAGATTATAATGAATGCTAGTTTAAAGTTCAGGTGCGGATTATTTCAATGCTGAATTGAAATTAACAGGAATAGAAATTTACAGGTCGGATGCGGGTTATTTTAATTATGGCCGTATATTTCGTCTGGGGAGAATTGATGACATCTAGATATTTATTTTGACAAAGCCACTAGGTCAACCCACGTAAGACAGATGACATTCAGGCGGATTTTCACCACTGAGTCGAATTCTGTTTAGTGGTGACTGCGAGATGTTTCTCAAAATAATTCACTAGGTCAAATCTACTCTCGGGGAAGTTAACTACTTAATAAGTTGTTGACATCCAGGCGGATTTTCACCACTGGGTCGAAACAACTTATTATCTAGCTTGCTAAGTTCGGTCGGGGTCTCCTGAAGGGAGCTGGTGCTAGCAGGAAAATCTCTCTTGAATCGGACGAGGATTGGGGATCAGGGACTGGGGAAGTCGGTCTGGAAGGTCTCGGAGTCGGAAGGGAAAGTCTCCTGGAATCTCTTCTCGATTGAACGGTGCAGCTCCTTTTATGGGCCCTAGAAAAGTTTTCAAGTGGGGGATAGCGAGTGGGGATAGCGGCGCACGACTCGACTCGGTACTACCTGGTTATCTCTGGACGTGACGTCGGTCCCTGCGCGCTTATCATTGCGGGCAAAATATAACTTGAAATAACGCGAGACTGGGCGATGCGTAAATTAAACACATTTTTATTGTGTAATAATAATTTACGCGGAGGCTAGCGTTACAAAATGAAAATTGGCAAATCTTTTCTACCAGTAGAAGACTTATTTATGAAATGTTTTTTAATTTTTACGTACGCCTTTAAGAGATTAAAATTAGCAACTCGTATAAATCTTTTTATTAAAAATTCTTAACGGAAAAAAATTGGTTAAAAAATGTATTGCAAAACCTGTTTTATTTAAAAATGTTTTAGGTCGTTTTAATTTTTCCTTAAAACTTATAGTATTTTATAAAACAAATACATTATGAGTTGCCAATTTCAACACCATAAAGCCATATACATTTTTATAACTTCTATTGGCACAAAATATCTCCTTGACAAGTGTCAAAATATATGTATACTTACTTTTAATTTCCTGAATTGTTACGTTTGAGGTATAGAGTTATCTATTTTTTAAATATTTTTCTATTTTGTTTTTTGTTTGTTTAAATACGAGTATTGTTAGAACTTTTGTGATTTAAATTACTAAAAATATAAATAGTATAGGCATTTGCATTTCTTTGTCATTTTTGTAAAATACTCCCTCAATCATTAATAATTTTTTATTTTGTAATAACGAAGCTAAGAGATAGAGTAGCAAGGTTATCACATCACCATGAAGCACACCTCACAAAATTGTTGCTGCGCAAGCACAAAAGGCGCGCTCCAACTTTGTATCCCGAATCCGTGGCAAGTTGAGCATTGTACCACCAAATGCAAGCGCATAAAGTACCAGCCTCTACATCGCAAGGTAAAATAAGTTTATCGATAATACATACATACATACACACATCTTCGGTCAATAGAGACGACGAGTACGACTGAAAGCAAGGTGGCAAGACACGCTTCTCCAACCTGGCCCAGAGCTGTGACCTCAATCACACTGTATTTACTATCAATCTTGTATTGCAAATAAAGTAGTATAATAAAAGATATTTTTTGTCAATATTTGAATGTTTTGATATCTGTTTAGGCAAATATAACATTATAGGAAGTACGGAGTGATTTTTTAAAAAACTCAATTGCAGCAGGCCCGGGATAGCTTGAATCAGTTGGCAATGCTGAAATGTATTGTTGGTGACACTGTAAGTCTATGTCAAATACAAGGTTAGCAGGTTAGGTTTTGCGTCAGTCTGTGTCAAAACTGACGCAACACCTAACCTGTTAACCTCGAATTTGACATAGACTTACAGTGTCACCAACATTACATTTCAGTATTGGCAACTGATTCAGGCTATCCAGGGCCTGCTGCAATTGAGTTTTTAAAAAATCACTCGGAGTAAATTTGGTTGTTAACGGTACAACATTTACCAATATATAGCAATAAATTTTTTTAACAGTGTCTGCTTTCTTGTAAGGTGTTAATTTAACAAAGCGATCCGGTTTGCGGTTGAATGTCAGTACAAATGATAAATGGCTACAAAATCGTCGAATTTTACAACGCAGACGATTCATTTTGCCATTTATAAATTAGCAGATGATACCAGCCAATATTTGTCTTTCAAACGCAGTTTTGTTTACAGTTAAAAATCTTTACTTTTCTTTATAATTTTTTGTTTAAAGAAGTGACGCTTTCTTAACGATTTTTCGTTAAAAAAAACACTTTTGTCATCACTATGCAAAAGACTAAATCTGTTACATTATTTGCATTAAGTGTAAAGATATAAACTACAATTAAATGAAGAATAGTATATTTCATTACGAGTCAATTCAAAACCTTCAAGCTGCCTAAATATAAGGAATTCCATAAAAAAAGTAAGTTTTATTTGCCGCGCTTTTTTGAGGCACCCTGTATAATCAAAAGTATTTCAGTAATGTGCACCACCTTTGCACCTACAACTAAGGTTACCTACATTCCGCCGATGCTGACACGAAGAAAAATAATTTGGGTGGGGGATAAAATCAATCAAAATCAACCTGAAATAGTTTGTTACATTATAAATACGATTCCAAAAATTATTTTATATTTCTGAAATTGCACAAAATAATTCCGGTCTCATCAATAGTCATATGTCAAAACTTTCTTTGGAACACTTGTACATGGCATGCTATTTAATAATTAATATGTATTGCTTAACACTAATTATGTAAAATAAAATCTTAGCAGCTCTCAGTATTTATAATTGGGTAGACTATACAAATCCAATCCAATGTATCTGGGAAGTAAACCGGGAAGAAACAAAATTTTTGTGGAAAATTTAAAATAATTTCTAAAATTATATTTTGGCACTTTACCTACTTTCTACTAGCGACTTTTGCTCTGGAACTTTTAAATATGAACCTCTAGTTAACCCTAAGAATTTTGTTGATAACCCGAAGTCTTCGGGTCAAAATGTCAATATTGGTCACCCTACCTACAACTTTTATATAAGTGATATTTATGTAACTCTCATAGTTTTACAATAATTTTCCACCCCGTTGCTGTTATCGGGCCCAGGATTGTGGTCGTCTAAAAATATTCAAGTTGCATGTTTATGCATATCCCAATTCGAGTTTGAATTACGTCATTAGTAGTAGCGCTACCTACCTTACAGAGGCTGAACTATTTTTAGCAGAGAAACATCTATCAAAGCTCAAACTGGCAACACAAAATTTACTCACGATGAGTTACAAGTATGTGTTGCTCCTCAGTCATCTGCTAAACTTCTGGTTCAAATTATTTGAATTTTTAGTATGTTATAGTTAAAACTCTAGAGAATATGGCCCCCTATTTTGATTTACTGTTTGAAGAGTATTTCTTACAGAAATAAATCGTCGAATTTCACGTTCAAAAATGCACTTTATTTATATTTTTTTAGTCAAAGCCGTGATTTATAAACTAAATTTTAAATACGGGGGTCACTTTCCTTGAATCTTTCTGCTTATTTACGTATATTGTAGATTCAATTTGGTTAAGTATTAATCGCACTGCCTGCTCTCGAGTGAAGTCATGATAACCGCAATTTTAACTTAAATTTCGTAAGAGTAAATCACCACCTTAACTGAATATATGTTGGTCACTAACATTTTTAATTAATCATCTGTTGCTTGTACGGCCTAATTTGAATACTGTTGCCGCTAACTTAATGTACTTTGGCCACTAACATTTTTAATTAATCATCTGTTGCTTGTACGGCCTAATTTTAATACTGTTGCCGCTAGCTTAATGTACTTTGGCCACTATCATTTTTAATTAATCATCTGTTGCTTGTACGGACTAATTTGAATACTGTTGCCGCTAGCTTAAGGTACTTTGGCCACTATCATTTTTAATTAATCATCTGATGCTTGTACGGTCTAATTTTAATACTGTTGCCGCTAGCTTAATGTACTTTGGCCACTATCATTTTTAATTAATCATCTGTTGCTTGTACGGCCTAATTTTAATACTGTTGCCGCTAGCTTAATGTACTTTGTCCACTATCATTTTTAATTAATCATCTGTTGCTTGTACGGATTAATTTGAATACTGTTGACGCTAGCTCAAAGTACTTTGGCCACTATCATTTTTAATTAATTATCTGATGCTTGTACGGTCTAATTTGAATACTGTTACCACTAGCTTGATGTACTTTGATCTTTATCATTTTTATTTAATAATCTGTGATTTACGCTGGCCCAATTTGAATATCGATCTTGGGTCACGAACGTTGGTGGCTTAATCGCTGTCACTTTAAGATTCACGTACGGGCCGACCAAGGCCTGTTGGATTTATGAGTTCATGTCAGCCGCCCACGGCCGGTTGTATATTTAACAAGTATCATGACCACTTATGTATGACCACTTCTGTACTAGAGATAAAGCGCTTCTCCAGCTGGGGCCCTAGATTTAGGTGTAGTTTAGTCTCTGTAGTCTTGTATATCACCCAGCTACACACGTCAGACCAACAGACGAGTATTTGAACGAAGGCCTTATCGTTACGACGAATCTGTGCATGCCCTTTTCAGGTTAAGGTTATTGTGTAAAGATTTATGTACAGCGAAGCCTGAGCGTTGGAGCGACACAGGTAAGTTTGACGACGCTTGCCGCAGTGACGACGAAGCTAGTGAGGCCGAGATCCCGTATCATACCCCATTTGACCCTCAAGGTCCGGTTAAACGGGAGTCTTCTTGGACCTTATGGCGCCTATTTATTTAGGAACACCCTATATATACCTCCACACGCTTGCCCGGTGACTTACCATTTGAACCACGCCCATCTCCCTGAGCGTACCAGCCGAGGCCTTTAGCCTGTCCTTGACCATTCTCAGGGGGTGTGCCACCTTTTCCCGGACTTGACTTGTAATATCCCGCCTTTATTGGGAATATTTTAATTAACTTTAATACCTCGGATATGCTCTAAGTGGCTTTTTATTGACTCGTCAAAAAGAAGTTTAAAAGCAGTTTTGCTACACAACGGCAATAAATACGCTTCTGTATCCGTGGGGCACTCTGTGCATCTAAAAGAAAAGTATGACAACATGGCTTTTATCCTTGATAAATTGAAATATAAGGAGTTTGGATGGCCTATCTGTGGTGATCTCAAAGTCATCTCTATGGTGCTTGGACAACAAGGTGGCTATACGAAATTCCCCTGTTTTCTATGTGAGTGGGATAGCCGGGCAAAAGTACAGCACTAGAGCCAAAAAGTGTGGCCAACGAGAACTTTGAAGGTTGGAGAAAAAAATGTTCACTTTGAGTGTTTGGTTGATCCCAAAAAAGTGCTTTTACCCCCATTTCACATCAAGCTTGGACTGATGAAGCAGTTTGTCAAGGCATTGCCAAAAGATGGCGAAACGTTCAAATACCTTGAAAAGAAATTCCCGGGACTGTCTGAGGCAAAGTTAAAGGAGGGTGTTTTTGTTGGCCCGGACATTCGGAAACTAATGAAAGACAATCAGTTTGAAAATGTGATGAAAAAAGCTGAGAAAGAGGCTTGGATATCATTTAAAGAAGTTGTGACTAAGTTTTTGGGGAACAATAAGGACCCGGATTATGAAGAAATTGTAAATAAAATGTTGAAATGTTTTAAAACCTTGGGGTGCTCCATGAGCTTGAAACTTCACTTTTTGAACTCCCATTTGAGTTATTTCCCAGAAAACCTTGGTGCCGTAAGTGAAGAGCAGGGCGAGAGGTTCCACCAAGACATCAAAGAAATGGAACGGAGGTACCAAGGACGATGGGATGTGAATATGGTGGGAGACTACTGTTGGATGCTTCATAGAGAACTTCCAGACATCCCACACAAACGGAAAAGCTCAAAACGGAGTTTTGGGGGAAAAAGATGTAGATATTATAAAGAATTATAAATCCTTATTGTATATACTACATATTATTTTTATCAAATTGTATTTAAATATGTAAATAAACCACTAGTAATATATTTTTTTTTAAATTTCAAAATGCATTTTTACCTATATGTACTGCGGGTTTTGCATAACTTTCTTTTTCATTTTGCGGAAAATCCCTACGTGCTGGAGAAAAACTGAGGTCATATTTGGACTCAGCGCACCAAAATACATACGATTCACCCATTACGGTGGAAAAAATATCAATAAATTTCAATTTGCAGGCCTGTGTAATAACACTTAACGAATATTTAAAATAAAATATAATGTGTTTAACTAAGTACATTTACAAATGAAAATAACAAAATTCAATGTATATTACAAACGAGGGGAGGTCGTTGCGTCAACAAGGGTTGCTCGTGGTCGCTGGTAGGGCTGCAGCACGGAAGCCGAGCAGTCCCGTGGAATGCGCCGGCCTAGCGAAAGCTACGCCCCTGGGCGATGTCCCGGAGTGGTTCGGTCCGCGCACCAGCTGCTTCGCGCATCGACTTCGGAAAGAAGGTCATCGGCCGCATGCACCAGTTGAGATTTGTTTACAACGGTAGCTGCTGCGAACGCTCCAGGTTAATAAATGAATTTCGGGAGTTTACCTGCTAGCTAGGACTGTTGTGCGAGCTTGCGGCCAGTTCGCGGAACTTGGCTGGTGACGCGATGCTGTTCGCGGGCAATCGGCGCTTGAAAATATGCAGCGGCCGGGCTCTCGGAGATTTCGATGTTCGAGCGAATTCGCGGCCTCGAACTGCGGATTGCAGCGGTGCAGAAACCTCCTTCAGGGAGCTTCTGGAGTGCCCCCAGGATGTTGGCGGTAGCTCTTACAGGTGAGTCCCTTATCGCATAGTCTCTATATGCATCCAGCCTGGCGGCGACGGGATGTTGACAACTTCCAGGTGCTTTAAAACTCGGGCAAATTAATACAATCGTAATGCGGCTTTTGAGAACGTAATTAATCGGCGCGCTCTGCACTCAGATGATCACGGACGGAACGGTGGCTGTGCTCACATTCAACGGATTACAGGAAAGTTAGTTTATAAATTCCGCGGTTTCGGCCTTTAACTAACAGCGGTCTGGTTACACGGGATGCGGGGGAAATTAATTACGTAGCCGCGGTTTCGGCCTTTGACTAACAGAGATCTGGTTATACAGGATGCGGGGGAAATTAATTACGCAGCCGCGGTTTCGGCCTTTAACTGACAGCGGTCTGGTTACGCGGGATGCGCGGGAAATTAATTACGGGGCCGCGGTCTCGACCTAAAAATTAATGACGGTGGACGGGTTTGATAAGGATCTCCAGGTTATCGGTATGTTCTCACGGACTAACCGTAACCATACCAGCACCGTAAGAACCTTTTAGCCGATTTCTCTTTTGCTTAAACAGTAACCTGCACAGGGCAAAAGAGTAATCGTTTCAGACGGATTGGGAGAAGGCTTAGGAGAGGACCTCAGGATAGAATCTGTTCTGGGAGTTGCCATGTGCTCCTTTTTATATGTTCAGCGGCTCCCGGTCGGCGCTAGCGCTCCCCACTCTGGCGGCGGGAAAAAACACTCCTACGTACAATCCTAGCTGTCCGCGCAGCGGCTACTGGTCAGTGCTATCGCTTCTTGGCACGGCATCGAGATGCAAACGTTTGATAAGGCGGCGAATTAAATTCCAAATACGTTTCCAGTATCTTTAGAATTTAAGTTCATAAGCGAAACGTTACAGACTAGTCTTTTGATACTCACACCGTGTGGGTGTCGTTAAGTCATTTTGACACCGTAACAAGTAAGGAAGTAAGTGTCTGCAGATTTGGTCTGTTGGCTGCATGTTGTAGGAAGGTTTGAGCTGCTGATTCTGGACAGTTGGAGACGTCTTGTCTGTAAGAAGGGCTTTTTTATTGCGAAAGGTGCGTAAGATGTTGGATCAGTAGGCAGATAAGAGCAGATTGGTTTGCATCCTGAACGTTGTGAAGACCAATTGAAAGGTAATTATTAGAAAAGGGCAATAAAAAACTATAAAAGTGAATTAGTTATCAAAGAATTACTTACTATGTTTACAATATAGTTGTGTACTAGTGAAACAAACTGGTATTTGTCATTTGAATTTCAAATCTGTTTTGACATTTGGTTGACATGTTATTTTGACTTATGGGAATGATATTAAATTAATTGAAACATCAATTTTCAAAACTAAGCAATCTAGATATCGGAATCCACCCCTGATTTTCAGGAGCTATCTCGAATTATAATTATTGATATTCAAAACATAAATAGGGCAATTTAAATTTGACAACAATAAAAATATAATTCAAAGACATATTAATATAACTATACCTGAAGGTACATAGTAATGTATTGTGTAAGTAGTACGAATTCTTAACAAGCAACAAGAATTATTACAAACAGTAATTTCCGTTTTATATTTACGTAATATTGTACAGTCAGTAATTTAATAGAATATTTATATTTGCCAATAATATCCACCTATTAATTTTTCATAACAAAACATTTCCAAGAGTTATTTGGTTGCTAGGTTACTGGTTAAGGATGCGATCTGAATACAAACTTCCTATTGGTTGCCTGTAGTGTCATAGGATTTTCAGCTATATTTATTTACCAAAGGATAGTGTTGATTGTGGAGCTTTTTTTTTTCTGTATCCTTTCTGCTTTTGTTACATCGCACGTAGCATAATTACTACATAACCTTCCATCTTAAACTTAATTTGTGGGATTGCAGGATTGTCTACTCCATAAATAGCACCCAATTCAGTCTTTGGAAGCCGTCATGCTGAAATAGTTTGATTAGCGTCCATATCTACTCAATGGCAGTCAGTCATGATCGATATCTCAGAGTCCACCGGGATGGAGCCGATAAGAGTTTTTTAGGTCATCTTGATTGCATGCTTGCCTGTATTTAACCGTTACTTTCGTTAAATAGATTACTTATAAGAAACCTACGAATTTAATGTTTAATCTAATAATTTGATTCTTTTTCTCTTTTGTGATTTAAAACGTTAACTGTGATTTTTGTTCATACAGCTAATCAATTCAATCGAAAGTAGTTTTGGAGAAATGTTTTTCTTATTATCTAGCAATGCCACTGTCTACACCTTCGACAAATACGAAAATTATAAATTGTTTACTTTTTACTAATAAACGCTAAACGTTAAGAACAATAAGCACATGAAAACTGTTGAACGGTTCGGACAGTTAAAAATTTAAATGATCGACACGATTATCTTACATAATAAGTAAAATCGATTATCATATCATATTATATGATCCCACTAGATGCACTGTTAGTGAATTTGTGTTAAAGGTGATAAGCTGTTTGTGACGTTCTATACACCACTTAACCTGCAAAACTGGTCCAATACATGGCACTACCATCAACGGAGACCGTATTATATGCTCTTTGGTATTGTCTTATTTTGCTTGAAAATTTCCTAGTTTTAACGTAAACTGCATTTGAAAACTGAACTTACGAGTACATAGTTTTGCATCTGAATAGCAACCAAATTTTGAAAGTCAATTAAAGTTTTACCTTTACCAATTCATAATTGACCATATTCCTATTGTTTAATTAACACTGTGCCAAAAATGATATTTTTTGTAAAACTATTTTTATTTTTTACGTCCAAAGTTAAAACAAAATAAACAGTAACATAAAAATTAAAAGTACACAAATAATTTATATTTCACTGTTTAAAGTTGTAGCTCTTAATTTTCACTGAAAATTTCCTTGTCAGTTTCAGTATCTTCTTCCTGGATTTCTTCGTCTGTAGCTTCTTTAGTACAATCAATAATTTTGTAGAATTCTAATTTTGAGTTCCTTCTCCAGTTAATTCCGCAATGGTTCTTTAACAACGTATCAATAGACGCATATCATATCAACAAGTGGACAGCGTCACGTGACGTGAATTTTGAATCGTGATTGGTCAAAATAAAAACACAGGGTTTTGCATCTAACAAAGATTTTTACATGCCTATACAATGTAAAATGCCAAGTTGTACACTTCTGTGCAATAAAATTAAGCACACACGGCTTTGTTGTATTTATAAATAGCGGTTTTTTGGTCTTAGTTTTGGTCTTTTAATAAAGGTGTTATTTTCAAGTTATGGTGTTTTATCAGTTATTGAAACTGCTGCTAGGCAATTAAAATGGACCCGAATTATACAAACTAGAATATTGTGAAAAATAGTCATACGACTTGTACTTCATTTTATTGCACAGAAGTGTATATCTCATAATATTTCACGATGCTATACTCCTTAATACAACGAATCCGTTGATACCAATATCTAAATTGTTGTATTTTGTGAAAATAGAGAGTTTTCCATCTAGCCAGCCACCAGAGGGCGCTACAATTTTGAAACGGATCAAGGTCCGTAAATATAGCAAGCTAAGCATACTACGAATATATTTACAGCACGGCCTCCTGGATTAGTGCGAGACTGACGTCTCTACGCGGCCCGCCGCATATTTAGTTCAAGGCGTTTTTTATAGTTTGTAGAGGCGCTACAGTACGTTGCGCTTGTGCCTTTGGTTATTGGTTGTATACGTCCACGGCCTCCTGGATTAAAATTAATCTAGAAAGTCACGCCTACGTTACAGATAATTTATCAAAAACCCAACAGATGGCGCCAAAGTACGTTGGCCTCAAGGTTGGTAAAACTGAAAGCGTGTTTAGGAGGTTGCCTCAAGATTCGAAAAAATTAAATTCGCGGGGCGGGGGGGAAAGTAACTCGTGACGTCATTATAGACTACATATTATTTCTAACCTAACTTATTGAGATTGCGTTTACGTGTGTTATGCAGAGGAAATAATGCCGAAAGCTTGATGTAAGCAGTGAAAACAGCTTATAGCCTTCCTAATAAGCTTTTTCGAGCAACAACGCGACAATGGAGGGCCCTTGATTGCTTTAGCTGTTGTACACAAGGTTAGTTACATTGTGGAATAAATGTATAATTATTGTATTACTACATTATAGTGTTTTATTTATTATAGAGAGTTGCAAATGCCTTGCAAGTATGTATACCAACCGTTAGTTCGGTTTCACAGACGGTAAAATCAAATGAACATATCAAAAGCGAGAAGCAGAAAAAGCAGAGAACTCAGCCCGTAGTGGACAGTGACGATTTCGATGAAGTAGCCATAAGAAATGTGGTTTATGAAATGTACCAAAACAGTAAGTGAATCATTTACTCGCTATTGCTGAACATTACAAGGATATTTTTTTGTTAGAACAAGATATTACTCGGACATCTGTATTGCGAATTTTAAAGGAAAGAGATATTTACAAGGGAGGAATATCTTCGTTAGAAAAGGTCCTGAAAGATGTAGGATTCCGCTGGAAAAAGGATGATCCACGCAGAGGGCTTATGGAGTTGGATCACATTGCTTTCCGCAGAGTGGTGTCTTTATGGAAGTACATTAAAAATCTGCAGCAGGAAAAGACCGTCACAATTTGTATACTTACACGTAACCTGGATTTTCGAAAATGGCACTGTTTGAGGAGCCATCAATTATTGTTAATGGATAACGCCAGTTATCATAGCACGATAAAACGCCCAATGCTAGTTTGAAAAAACAAGATACATATTATTGATTGGTTAGCAAGTCGGTCAGTGAATATTGAGGGGAATTTATTAATAATGGAATTATTGCAGTTGGTTGTACAGTAAGTATATTAAGTGAATTTTGTGTGCTAAAGTACTAATTCTTTTTTTCAGACAAACCTCCAAAAACGTATGTCGCAGACCACCTTGCTGAACAGTATGGACATACTGTGGTCCGACTTCCTCCCTACCATTGTATTTTCAACCCCACTGAAGATGTTTGGGGAATCGCCAAAACTTATTATAATAAGCATATAGGTGAAGATGGGTACGGTGTAGAAAAAACCATAAATATGTGGCAAAAAGCGTTATGTAACAGCTGAAACATGGTCAAATTGTGTTGCACAGGCAGAGGGCATTATACAGAAGTGGGCGGACAGGGAAGTGGATTTTGACGTAGAAGACATTACTCCAATAATAATACAAGTCAACGATGAAGAATCTGATGACACTTGTGATAGTGATTAATTATATTGTAGATAGTTTGCTGAGTTATAGTGTATTTAAATAAATGTACATTTTTAGTAAGTTTTGTTAATGTTCGTTTTAAGTTATCTTAATAAATTCATAAATGAAGTTATTTAAGTAATGAACAAACATTCGTCATTTTTATAACTGATAGCAACGTGTAATTTTACATTAAGCTAGTGAATCACCCAAGCTACGCTTCGGTGGGAAAGGGTGTTACACGTTACAATAAAAAACACATACAACCTTACCAATTATATATACAAAAATGTTGATAGATGAACATTGAGTATTTGTGATTTAAAACTATACGATTTAATTAATTTCATTTTACTTTAATTTTTCGTACTTTTTTTTGCAAATAAAACCGGCCTACGATCTAATTAGCAAAATTTTAAACTATCATACAATTTAATCGGTCCAGTATCTTCGAAGGAGATAGCAAATAAAGATACATACAAAGAAAGAGACCACCGATTTTGTGGTGTAGATAACCCAAAAATTAAAGTATTTAAAGTAAAATGAAAGCACAATATTAAATTATAATCTTTTTCATTTTATTTCCAGCGTGATATTTCTTGAATTTAGAATTTTTCTGCTTACTATATTTATAATTTAAAAACTTCATTCTAATAAATATCCACTGTTTAACAAACATTTTCAGTATAATATCGACATCATAATATTTAATTTTGAGTTTATTAATAAGTTTTTTTGTAATTTTCTTTGGGTTACTTAAACCGGAAGACATATAGTTTTTAAATTCCTCATCCAAATTTTTAATCAGGACAAAAAACTCATCAGAAGGTTGAATTAATCCACCATAGGACAAATGTACTACCCATGGAGGTACTATCAAATTATCTACTTGTTTTTCTTGTAGACTATAAGTGTGATTGCCATGATGAGGGAGACTAGTTTGAAGTTTTTTGGCTATCCATACTGCTAAATATTGGAGACAGACTTTTTCTAAATAATCGCTTAGACCGACGTCATGGGGTTTCTTGCCTTCCATGTTTTCAAACGTATCTGATAAGCTTGAAGTTGATGAATCTTCAGCAGGAATCTCAGCGCCAGACTCTCTTATAACTTCACCAACAACATAAATATCAGAACAACGATTGGTATTTGAATTAATTTGTAGGTTGGTAGATTTTCCCAATATAATTAATCGCAGCCGTTGTAGAGCATGCGTGGGTGTAGGATGATCGTTTAAACCACCTTGTGTTCTCAATTGGCCAAATAGATTTTCTAGCGAATCTTGGTTTAATCTGTGCGTTAATATGTAAGCTATACCATATAATTCATGTAAATCTTTATATAAATGTTTTACCGAATTGATAGATAATAAGATTCCTTTTTGAAATGTTTGAATGACCCTTTTTCTCTTGAAAATGACTGTGCTATCCAAATTATACATTTGATTTGATCTAAAATGGCATTTTGAGCATCAATATTTTTACCATATGCAGATTTAATAATTAGGTCGTGATCGGGTGTATACGAGTTCATGATGTCATACCATGAGTTAACAAGCTCTATAAAATTGGAAACTTCAATTGCTGCATTATTATCGGGATAGTAATGTCTTAACGCTATTGCTGTTGTATGACTCAGTAATTCTGCTGCCATACGAACATTCTGTCTTTTAGGGCTTTCGACAGTTAAATGATTTATTGTTAGTTTAAAGCAGCTACTGATTTCTTGTTTGTTTGATGATATTAACTGATGTAATGTATCCTTATTAATAACACAATTCTTATGTACAAATTCTGAATCTAAATACCAATTCCTAATTAACTTGAGAAGATGTGGGGCATCCGCAAAGAAGTAAATATTTGATCCAGTCAATTGATGTGTAATAAATGGGTTTTCATATATGTAACATTTAAATCAAGCCACAGTGAAATATTTGTTGATCTGCAATCACTTACACATTCAATAACTTTAAAACCTATGTGGTGCAGCGCATTTATAACATTATGTAGGATTTCTGGAGTCATCCTTTGATCAAAGTCGGCATAGTTATTTCTGCAATTTTTAGGAACTGGAAAACAGTTTTCAGTAAACCCTGCTGCATATCCATTTTAGAAGCCCAACGTTGCAATGTTGAAATTCCTGTATTAATAAAAAAAACTATTAGGTAATTAGGTAGGTATGGTATTTTATCATTTTATTGATATGTTATAACATAATGGATCATCAATTAACCTGGTAATGGATAATTCAAGGATTCTCTTAGATATATGTAACTCACCTTGCTCAAATATCTCAAAGTAAAAGCTTGAGTAATATCCTGTGTTGTCCATTTTATATTTCTAGAACCTTTTATTTTTCGTAATTGAGAAGGCGTAAATATTTTTGGAAAGATACTAGCACATTTGTAACTCTTTGCGACATTAATTTTCTTTTTACAGCTCATTCTTAATAAATTTATTTTTTCTTGCATATTTTGTATTTTCCTATCCTTTTTTGCTGCGTTGATAAATTAGTGAAACAACCAGACACTGCACAAGTCACAGGCATTGTAAAGTTTATCAACAGTTATTTGACATTACGATTTTAAATTTCGCGCGGTTCGTATGACGTCATGAGTTACTTTTTGCGGGGGAAAATAATCAAACTATGGGTTTAAATGGGAACGAGGCAACCTCCTAAACACGCTTTCAGTTTTACCAACCTTGGTTGGCCTCAGAATCACAAAAATTATGCAAATGTGGCGGGCCGCGTAGAAACGTCAGTCTCGCACTAATCCAGGAGGCCGTGATTTACAGACCTTGGAAACGGATTAAAACAGGGACTCTAGAAACGGATGATAAGAAGGTGTAAAGGTATTGTCACAAGTCACATTATTGTTTTGTGGTCTAAAGTGAGTAGTTTGTGGTTGGGTAAGTATACTATTCTTACTAACGTAGTTTTACCATTTGTTCCTGCAGCCAGTGAATTAGTTATTACGAATCGATATTACAAATTGAAATTCCTATGTAAGCAGAAGTATCAGATACAATTACAAAACATTTGTTGTTCATATTTACTTGTACATAACGAATCTAACCTAACCAAATTCCATATTGTGTTTTGATTACAGAAATTGTGTTCAATAAACCAGAACTCTCCTCTTTTAATACAAAAATGGACGTAAAGCAGGAACTATATTATGATAATAACTTGCCTACTGGAATGAGCAGCGTCGAAGACATTTTCGGTAACGCATCTGACAACGTATTGAATATTAAACAAGAGGAAGTTCTGATAAAGGATGAATTGCTCGCTACAAGTGCAGCAGATCAAAACTGTTTAGATCGAAAAGTTGTTTGCAGAGTCTGTGAATTTAGAGCAACCAGGAAAAGTGACTTAGTCAGGCATATGAAGACTCATACAGGAGAGAAACCGTATTCATGTTCCATTTGTGAGTATAAAGCAGCACGGAGGAGTACCTTAGTTCAGCATGTGAAGACGCACACGGGAGAAAAAACTATATTCATGTTCTCTTTGTGAATATAAAACAGCACAGAAGAGTAACTTATTTCAGCATATGAAGACGCACACAGGAGAAAAACCGTATTTATGTTCCATTTGTGAATATAAAACAGCACACAAAAGTGCGTTAGTTGATCATATCAAGAGACATACAAAAGACAAGTCTTATTTCTGTTCCATTTCTGAATATAAAGCAGCACAGAAGAGTAACTTATTTCAGCATATGAAGACGCACACGGGAGAAAAACCATATTTTTGTTCATTTTGTAATTATAAAGCAGCACAGAAAGTTAACTTAATTAACCATATGAGGACGCACACAGGGGAAAAAACCGTATTTATGTTCCATTTGTGAATATAAAGCTGCACAGAAAATTAACTTAGTTAGACATATGAGGACGCACACAGGAGAAAAACCATATGCATGTTCCATTTGTGAATATAAAACAGCACATAAAAGTACGTTAGTCGATCATATAAAGAGGCATGCAGGAGACGAGCCTTATTTATGTTCCATTTGTGAATATAAAGCAGCACAGAAAAATAACTTAGTTAAGCATATGAAAACACATACAGGAGAAAAACCTTATGTATGTTCAATTTGTGAATATGAAGCAGCACGGATGAGTCAGTTAGTTCAGCATATTAAGATCCATACAGGAGAAAAACCATACTCCTGTTCTATTTGTGAATATAAAGCAGCACAGAAGAGTCAGTTAGTTCAGCATATGAAGATGCATACAGGAGAAAAACTACATTCTTGTTCTCTTTGTAGATATAAAGCAGGGCACAAAAGTAGCTTAGTTAGGCATATGAAGACGCACACAAGAGAAAAACCGTACTCCTGTTCCATTTGTGAATTTAAAACAGCATACAAAAGTACTTTAGTTGAGCATATAAGGAGGCATATAGGAGATAAGCCTTATTTATGTTCCATTTGTGAATATAAAGCAGCACAGAAAAGTGACTTAGTTAAGCATATGAAAACACATACAGGAGAAAGACCGTATTCATGTTACCTATGTGAATATAAAACAGCACACAAAAGTACGTTAGGCGATCATATAAAGAGGCATACAGGAGACAAGCCTTATTTATGTTCCATTTGTGAATATAAAGCAGCACAGAAAAATTACTTAGTTAAGCATATGAAAACACATACAGGAGAAAAACCTTATATATGTTCCAGTTGTGAATATAAAGCAGGGCACAAAAGTAGCTTAGTTAGGCATATGAAGATGCACACAGCAGAAAAACCGTAGTCCGGTTCCATTTATGAATATAAAACAGCACACAAAAGTACTTTAGTTGAGCATATAAGGAGCCATACAGGAGATAAGCCTTATCTATGTTCCATTTGTGAATATAAAGCAGCACAGAAAACTGTCTTAATTAAACATGAAAACACATACAGGAGAAAAACCGTGAACCATGTCCATGTTCCATTTGTGAGTATAAAACAGCACACAAAAGTTACTTAATTCGGCATATGCAGACCCATGTGGGAGAGAAACCTTATTCATGTACTTAATATGACGTATAACGGCAAGAAAATTTGCTTGCGGGATATGAATACACGTCTAGAAAAATCATAAGGTGCTAACTTATAAGAATAGAGCAATTTATATAAAAGCTAATCAATTACATAAAATCCCATTACCAACGGGATTAATGAGCTCAATTTGTTTAGATATTTAGAATCTCAATGTGAGTGATGCAATCGGACAATTAATAAAGAAAATCAACGAAGAGAGTATCTCCGCAAGAGTCACAACAAAATAACTGCATTGCATGTTAAAAAATTTATTGAAAATTGATCTTAGGATGTTTGAAAACTCAGCTGAATGGGAACCTGGATCTTAGAAACCGTGTGTATCATGGATATCTGTGTTTATCATTTGAACACTTTAACAATGAGTAATAGCCTCTTAATGTCATATAATAGTTATTTACTATACAAGTGGGATAACAGCATCATTAATATATGTGTGTGTAAGTTACAAACGAGTTCGCAGCACGAGTTATGTAATCACACAAGTATATTAATGATGCATTATCACTAGAGTCCGTCAAATGCCATTTTGCCATGTTTCTTACTGTAGGCCCCTTTAGGGCCAATTTTCGTATTTAGACGTTTCACGTATTAAAGGGTGGAATGAACCACATTTGTTGGTGCCATAAATGCTATAAAATGCCCGTTTTTGTGATAAATGCTATATTTTGAATAAATGCCATATTTTAATGCTATATTTCAATCAAAATCAATATTATGTGGCCAATTCACAACAAAATGGCTTACAAATTTCAAAATAAGACATGCAGAAGTTTTGGTAAGTGCCAGGTACTAAGGTCGATGATTCGGTGTGGGGGTGACCGCTCGTTGCGCGCCTCAACGCTCAGGTAAGTATCCCGTTACGTCCACTAGTCAACAACAACCCCACGCTCTCTCCCTTCACTTCAATGCACCTCGGATACCTACGTTCCACTTATTTGCCTTGTGCTCGTCATTTTTATCAGATTACTTTGTCTTTTGTATTTGTGTTGTGGGATTTTTAATACTACTGGTGAAATTTTTTCTATAATTTCAACTTTTGGAAGTACTTACCATTTTTTATTCTTTATTTTGAAATAAGTGCCATTTTATATGTCATATTTTGAAAAAATACGGAAATATTTTGAGGAACTCTAATTATCACACATGTATTGTACAAAATTTTATCTACGACTGCCTAAAATTGAGAAAAGTGCATTAGGAGAAATGTCAGATCTGTCATTTTCAAAAATATTTTAGTAGGCAAATGTCATTATGTCATTCATTTAAACTATTTCAGTTAGGTAATGAAGTCATTACACAACTCAGTTGCGTAATGAAACCATTACATAACTGAGTGGTGTAATGAGCTTCATTACCTAACTGAAATGGTGTCAAATGAGTGACGTAATGAGTTACTTATTTCACTGAAGTAGATAAATATAATTATGTAATTAATAATGACTTGGAGAACTTGTACGTTTTATCTCAGAAACAGTTTATTTTTAAATCCATCTAAGTCACAAGTTATGGTCTTTGGGAAAAAAATCCATATGTTGTGATATTCAAAATTTAGATATTAAAGTTAACAATACTCAAATTCCTTTAGTTCGGTGTGCAAAAAATTTAGGCGTATATTTGGACAATTTCCTCAGATTTTCCAATCATATTTCTACAAACATTCATAAAGCCTACGTATATCTTCGTTTATTATATTCTCACAGGCATTACCTTTCCGTTAAAATTAAAACTGCATTGTGCGAATCTTTCATCTTATCACAGTTTACATTTTGTAGCTGTTGAGAATTTGATCAAGATAGTATAAATTAATTATGAGTTATTTGTTACTAAGTGTCATATGTAAAATAAAATTGTAAACAAATAGTGATAAAAATAAATTTGATATTTCAAATATGTTGTATTAAGTCACGGATACAACATAATTGGCGACGAGGATAAAAGTTATCAGATAATGTCGAGTTCGAAGTTCAAAGAATTCGATAAGAACGTTGAAACATGGTCTACCTTTGTCGTTCGTTTGGAGAATCATTTTATGGCGACCGGCGTAGAAGATAGTCAGATAAATGCGGCAAAAAGACGAGCAATTTTGTTAAAAGGTATGGGAGTAGAATTATTTTCGAAATTCTTGGATTCGATAGGAGGTAGAGCAGGTTTAGTGCCAAATGTCACTTTTCAAAATGTGGTTGACGCCGTTCAAGCTCTCGTTAATCCAACCCCGTTAATTATTCATGAACGTTTTCGTTTTCATACCAGAAATCAGTTACAAGGAGAAAGTGCTCAAGATTTTATGGGCGCATTGAAAAAATTGGGTAAGAATCTAGTTTAGCGACCAACTCCGATCGACATGTGCTATACACCATTCGACGCGTCTCGTCGAGCTGAACAATATTGTGTTTTCCACGAAGAAAAAAATGTATAAAAAAAACTTTAGAGTGCTGTATCTCAGTAACCATTGGTCTGCCCCGAATGTCCCCAGCAGCAATATTGTTCAGCTCGACGAGACGCGTCGAATGGTGTATAGCACATGTCGATCGGAGTTGGTCGCTAAATTAGATTAGGTTAAGTTAGGTTATGTTAGGTAAGGTTAGGTTAGGTGGCGCGCAGTGTGACTTGTTATTAGCCTTCGGTGAGGTACGCTGCGTGAAATGCTGTGCTGCGCCCCGCCAAAGGCCCCAGAGTGTTTTCCACGAAGAAAAAAGTTTATAAAAAAAAACTTTTAGAGTGCTGTATCTCAGTAACCATTGGTCTGCCCCGATTGTCCCCATGGACAATATTGTTCAGCTCGACGAGACGCGTCGAATGGTGTATAGCAGATGTTGATCGGAGTTGGTCGCTAAACTAGATTCAAGCCGAAAATTGCTCTGAGGTGTAATTTTCCGGCCGATGTTGCTACAAATACTGATCCGACGAAAGCTCGTTTACGAGACCAATTTATTTGCGGTCTGAACAATGCAGATATGCAACGTTACCTTCTACAACAAGATGGTTTGACGGAAGTGACTGTTGTCGAACATGCACAAAATTACGAACAAGCCAAAAAGACAACCGAATTAATTACATCACAGAAGAGAATTGGCGAAGTTAAAACGTTTCAGGTTCAAACTAATTTCAGGAGCAAGAAATCTAAACATTTTAAAGAGAAATCATGTCAAGGTCTTTCGAAAGGTTGTAGCAGATATGGAGGAAACAATCATATTTCAGATACCTGTTGGTATAAGTCAAAGGTATGCAATGCGTGCCATGGCAAAGGCCATAAAGCATATTGTTGCCCTTCTGCAAGGGCAGATACTTTCCAGAGGACAAGAGGAGAACAGCAGCTGAAAGCCAGTTCGTCAAATAATAGGAACAAGTCGAGCGGTGGTGTAGCCTGTTTAGAAGAAAGCGAAGACGAGGAAGATGTTATCTGTGAATTAAACGGCCATATAGAAACAATTGGACAAGTGGACGACGTAAAAAGAATTACGTACCCAAGGTTCAACATAACTTTTTGGTGCTCTTCAGAGAAAGGAAGAAAGAAAATCGATTTCCAGTATGATTCCGGCACGGGAGTTACTTTCATAAATAGAGAAGTCTGGGAAGTGTTGGGTTCACCGAAAATTGAGGCCAGTTCTTTGCGTTTTACCTCATACTCAGGACATTCAGTGCCGATTATCGGACAAACAAAAATTGACGTCCGTTTTCGTAATAAGACATTCAGGAATTTGTTTTTGTTAGTCGTCGATGGCAGACAGGAGTGCCTATTAGGTCGTTGGTGGGCCGTCCGAATGGGCATCACTCGCCATGATTGCGTGTGTTCGAACGAAAGAACGGAAAATGTTTTTCAATCGGAAATTAAGAATTCGAAGTCACTAAGATATCTTGATCGCCGAATACAGTGAACTTTTTGATGGTAAGTTAGAACATATAAAAGGTACGAAAGCTTCGGTTACCTTGGCAGTTCTGAAAAAGCCAATAAAGAAGTTTTGGCCAGCACGCCGGGTACCATATGCCATCGAAAAGCGTGTAGATTTGGAATTACAGCGTTTGGAGTCAAGAGGAGTTATCGAAAAGATTCCAAACGATGTTTCCCAGTATGCATCACCTATTGTAGTTGCAAAAAGAGGCTCGGATGCATTACGAATTTGCGGTGATTTTAAAGTTGTAGTCAACAAGGTTATAGAAATCGAACAGTATCCTTTGCCAAGAGCCGCGGATCTGTTTGCTAAATTGGGCAGCAGTTCAATTTTACTTCTTTGGATATGTCCGAAGCATATCATGAAGTTGAATTGGACGAAGAAGCGAAGAAATTGTTAGTTATAAATACACCACGAGGTTTGTATCGTTACCTGAGGTTACCTTTTGGTATTTCGTCGGCGCCGGCTATTTTTCAAAGAACGTTGGACTGGGTATTCAAAGACATTCCAGGTGTTATATGCTTTCTCGACGACGTATTAGTAGCAGCAAAAAACAGAAGAAGAACACATTCAACGTCTTCGGCAAGTTTTTCAACGATTTAAAGAAGTTGGAATTAAATTGGGACTCGGAAAGTGTGCTTTTGGGCGTTCGTCAGTGACATATTTGGGGCACAAGATTGATAAAGAAGGATTACACGCAATGGATTCGAAAATTGAAGCAATACAGAACGCACCAGTACCGAAGAATGTTTCGGAATTAAAGTCAATTTTGGGATTAGTTACGTATTATGGCAAATTTATCGATAAACAGTCGACGATTTGTGCACCGTTGTATACATTATTAAAAAAGGATATGGAATATTGTTGGCGACAGTCTCAACAATCAGCCTACGAACGTTTAACCCGGGATTAGTCGCTAGGTTTCGTTTCGCGTCGTTGGTCGCGCGTGAGCGTTTCTCTTACAGCTGACATTTTGAATGTATACGTGTGTTTTTTTCATAATTGGCAATTATTACTTTATAATCATAATGTGGCAATATCTGTTAATGTCATACCTTAAAATAAAAATAAAAAGTTATTCACTGAATATACAAAACTTTATTTTTTACACCATGTGTAAATACAACTCAAATCGTTAAATACAAATCCAAAAAAGATATAATATAAACTCTGCTTCGATCTCTAGTTTGTATCCGACTCATCCGAAACTTGTAAATAATTAGGGCAGGTATATGTGGTATGTTCGTATGTTTCATGCAAATGGCTCGTTGTTAAGATCGCAAAATCAAAAATGTTTAGAACAAATACAAAAATATAAAAGTAAACGTGGTTAGTCGCGTAATGAGTGATTTGCTCACACTAGCGCACGCACCTACTAAACTACTTGTCACAATTGCACTGTGCCTTGTTTTTTTCATGAAATAATACCACTATCCGGTGCTTGACAAATAGGGTGGGGATTAAAAAAATTGGCGGGGCCGTACCTGTCATTGCATTAAAATGGCGAATTAATTTGTAAAAACGTGAGGGAATCGCTCATGTAGCGACCAATGCCGGGTTAAAGAAGATTTTACAAAGTCCTCCAGTTTTATGTCATTACAATCCAGAGATTCCTCTTGGATTAGCAACAGATGCATCGCAGCACGGCATTGGAGCTGTGCTGTATCACGTTTTTCCCGACGGCAGTGAGCGACCGATTTCGTATGCATCTGCTACATTTTCGCCGGCACAGAAGAATTATTCGCAAATCGAAAAGGAAGCATACGGAATTATTTTTTGGAGTTACGAAGTTTAAGCAGTATTTGTACGAACGACGATTCACGTTGGTCACTGACCATAAGCCGTTATTGACGTTATTCGGAAAAGATAAACCGATATCTGATCGAACGTCAAATTGTTTACAGCGTTGGGCGCTGCAACTTATGGCCTTCACGTTCGATTTGAAGTTTCGACAAACGGAAAAGCATGGCAACGCGGACGGTCTTTCCAGGCTACCTTTGCCTTCAACTCTGTCCGGAGAGAAAGAAAAGCCGCCGTTTGAAGACGTATTTTTGTTAAAGGAATCGGCATCTGAGGAATTATGAAGCAAAGCATTATCGGAGGCAGTTAAGAAGGATCCGGATACGACAAAGTTAATTCGTTATTTATACCACGGAGTATGGCCTAATCCGATTTCACCGTTATTGGAACCATTTTTCAAGCGACGATCCGAGCTTAGCACAGAAAATAACTGTGTCTACTGGGGTCACAGATTGTTCATACCATTGAAAATGCGTAAAGCGGTTTTAGAAGAGCTACACCAGGGACATCCCGGTATGACCAGGATGAAGAATTTAGCTAGATCATTCGTGTGGTGGCCTAATTTGGACAAGGACATCGAGAAGGTAGTAAACAACTGCTCTCATTGTCAACAGCAACGACCAGCGGCAGCAGAGTCGCCAGTCCATCCATGGGCTTTTCCAGAAAAACCGTGGCATCGGTTGCATATGGATTTTGCCGGACCATTTCAAGGACACATATGGTTATTGATCGTCGATGCAAGAACAAAATGGCCGGAAATCGTAAGGTTAGGAAGATCAGCAACATCAGGAAATACTGTAGAAGCTTTACAAGAATTATTTGCAAGGTTTGGAATTCCAGCTCACGTAGTTACGGATAACGGAACACAATTTACTAGCTCAGAATTCCAAAATATTTGTAGGAAACTAGGAATAACACATATCAGAACGTCACCTTATCATCCACGGTCGAACGGTGAAGCGGAGCGTTTCGTTCGGACATTCAAGAATGCAGTAGGAGAAAACAAAATACCCATGGAGCTAGTTTTGTATCGAATTTTTAGATTTTTATTGGCATATCGGAGTACAATCCATCCAACGACCGGCTATTCACCAGCTAAATTATTGCTCGGACGAAGATCGCGGTTACCCTTAGATAATTTGAAGGCTGATCCGGAATTGAAGGTTCGTTCTCAGCAAGAACAAATAGCAGATCCGAAATGTAAGATGCGATATTTTCCACCAGGTAGCCACGTATGGGTACGAGATTTTCGTCAAGGGCAGCAAATATGGATTGCGGGTATGATTACCAAATGTATACCTCCATATACATACGAGGTGATAATTGGAAGTCGAACTCACAAAAGACACGTAAATCATTTACTTCATCGTGATGAAGGGTGCGAGATGCAAAGTGAAAATGAATGGAAACCTTTATCAGTTACTGCACAGGAAGAATGTGAACAACCTTTATCGGTTACTAGACAAGAAGGAAGCAAGAAGAGTTTCAGCGACGTAAGGTTACCTGTACCGGTTACAGAATTTTCGGTTCCGATGCAGGAAACGGTTATTGAAAGTTCGGCTCCAACATCCGAAGTGTTGCCGCCGCCTTTTCCATACGCTCCAGAGCGTAGATATCCAATTCGAGAGCGAAAACCGCCCCAACACTATGGTTACAGTTAATCAACGACTAGACTATTTTGGAGTGAATAAATAATTTAAGGGAGGAGAAATGTTGAGAATTTGATCAAGATAGTATAAATTAATTATGAGTTATTTGTTACTAAGTGTCATATGTAAAATAAAATTGTAAACAAATAGTGATAAAAATAAATTTGATATTTCAAATATGTCGTATTAAGTCACGGATACAACAGTAGCCCTCTATATTTTCATTGTTTAAGTTCTATTGATAGAATTAGAGTTCAAAGGGTACAGAATTCTTGTCTTCGTTACATTTTTGGAATACTAAAATTTGATAGGATCTCACATAAGCTTTCTGATATTCAGTGGTTCAATATGAATAATCGTTTTTATCCACAATCACCGTATAATTGAAGTTTTATCCACACTAATGAACCATCTAAAGTACCACTTTATCCACTAGTGGAATAATGAAATTACTTTATTCCACTAGTGGGATAAAACCATGTCACTTACTACTGCATTGTTGGTAGCACTGTCAAGCTATGCCAAATTCGAAATTTGTAGGTTAGGTTTTGCGTCAATCTGTGTCAAATAACAAACAAAACTTAACCTATTAACCTCTCGAATTTGAAATAGACTGACAATACACTTCAGTACTGCCAAACGTATAACATTTGATCTTTCGGTACTTTCCAAATTGTCACTATGACTTTTCATGGCTGTCAATACAAAACGTATGTTTTTTTAGATATTTATTGAGTTGTTGGATAAAACGTTGTATTGCATTCGTGTTTTAGTTGCGTTTATCCACTTAAGAAAATTAAACGCTCGAACTGTGTTCTCGCGTTTAAATATTCTTGCGTGGATAAAACGCCATCTAAAACACTTATACAATAAATAACTATTATCTCTGGTCAGCTTGTTTGTTTCACAAAATCGTTTTATTTCAGACTCCGTCATATCTTTCCGTACTGATGTACACAATATCAACATCAGAAACAAAGGAATTATCACGCCCCCGAAACACACAACTGCCCTTTTTGAAGGTTCATTTTCATTTACATTTATAAAATACACAACTCTCTAGCTGAACCGTGAAAACGTTTGTCAACTACCGGGTGAATGAGTCCACCCGTATAATAATAATAATAATAATAATAATACCACATTTATTTACAGAATATAGATACATATGATACAAAAAAAAATAGATATAAATTTGTAAATAGGACATAGTTCAGTTAGCAAGTAAAAAAGAACAAGCTAACTGGTCTACCACTATGCCCATCCAGGAAACGATGTCTATATGCACGGACAAGTGTAAAAGTGTACAAAATAAATAATTAGAAATTAAATGATTAAATATAGGTAAACAAAATATATTGCAAGGGAAAGGAGAGCACCTCATTGGCTTAGAGCGAGTTTACTTTTAAAATGACGTTTAAATTTGGCTAGTGGAACGTCTATCAAATTATTAGGAATTATGTGATTATAGTAATAAACAATATTGTAAGAAAATGACCTCTTGAAGAAAGACGTTTTGTGGTAAGGAATAGTCAAATCATGCTTCGATCGAATATTAATATGATGTTGTTCGTTTCTATAGGATAGTTTATCAAATAGGTAAGGAGGTACTTTGTTGTTAATAATTTTGAAATAAAAGATCGCCGTATGGAATATGCGCCTATTGGACATGTTAAGCCATTTTGCTTCATTTATTTTTTGCGAAACGTGATGCTGCTTACGCAAACCAAAGATGAATCGCAGACAAGAATTTTGTGTTCGTTGGATACGCAAACGTGTAAGAGCTGTGATACATGAGTCATACAGGGAATCGCAGAAATTAAAATGAGATAAGACTAATGTATCACACAATAAAATTTTCATGTCCCTTGTTAGGCAGTACCTATTTGCGTATAGCAGTTTTAGATTATAATACGCTTTTTGAATGCAACGAGATACATGGTAATCAAAGCGGAGATCATTATCAACATAGACTCCTAGATTTTTGCAAACAACTTTATATGGTAAAATATCATCGCCCACCTTTATTTGGAACAGAAATGCATTCATATCTCTATCCTTCTTCTTACCAAATAGCATGACAGAAGATTTGGAAGAATTTATTAGCAACGAGTGTTTCTTGCTGAATTCGACAAGGTTTAACAAATCCTCATTCACTAACGACACCGCCTCCTCTAATAAATGCGGAAAAAAAGAGTAATATAGTTGTGTATCGTCCGCATACATGTGAAATTTACAGTGCTTTAAGCAAGAGCCTATGTTGTTAGTGTATAGAGAAAACAAAAGAGGTCCCAATATCGAACCTTGTGGAACCCCCGATAAAACCACTCTGGGGTCAGATATTTTCGACTGATATTTTACCCTTTGAACTCGATTGGCTAGATAATTATTTATTAAATTAATTGCTGTGTTACTAAAACCGATGAAATTTAAAATAGACAAAAGAATTTTATGATTAATGGTGTCAAAAGCTTTTGAGAAATCTAAAAGTACAAGTACCGTGAGTTTATTGTTATCAGCCGCACTAATACAGTAATCTGTTACGTCCATTAATGTTGTGTTACAACTATATCCAGCCCGAAAGCCAGATTGAGTTTTAGGAAGAATATCATTGATATTAAGGTGGTCGCGAATTTGCTTTTCTATAATTTTCTCAAAAACCTTGGATAATGTACACAAGATACTTATAGGTCGAAGGTGTTTCAGCTCAGTAGGAGGATTAATTTTGGGTAAAGGAGTAACAAGAGCAGTTTTCCATACGTCTGGATAGACGCTCTCAGTTATGCAAAAATTTAATATATGAGTAAAATAAGGTAATAGATACGGACAGCACAAACGTAAGAGCTGAATGTTAATATTGTCCCATCCAGAACATCGTGTCTTAATAGAGAAAATAAGATTTTGAACTTCCAACTCAGTTGTCTTATGAAATTGTAGGAGATTACGAAATTCATTTTTTTTATGGGTAGCGTAGTAATTAATTAATTCACTGTTTGTAAAATGGGTAGCATTAGAAGAATTTTGAAAAAAGTCATTAATTAAATTTAAGTTTTGCATATTTAAGGGCAATTCTTGAGTATTGTGTTTATTAGTAATATTTAACTTACGAAATTCATTCCAAATAGACTTAGGACTATTATTGTTAGTAAATTTTGATTGCAAATACGCTTTCTTTTCTCTAGAAACTGTGGCGGTAACAAGATTTTTTAGAGATTTATAATAATCCCAATGTATGGGATTTCTTGTTTTTTTAAATTTAGATAGAGCTCGATCTCTTAAACGCATCATAAATTTTAAATTGTCGGTTAGCCAGGGCTTGCTGACCTTAAAAGATCTAGATTCTTTGATGGGAGCATGCAGGTCAATAACATTGCATATGTTATCATTTAGAAAATTGATTTTGTCGTTAACATTCTGCATATCAAACATCATGAACCATGGGACAGCGTATAAATCCCGAATAAAAAGATCATGATCAAACATTGAGAAATCTCTAAAACTACGAGTAGTAGGTGGAACTGCTTTTACCGAAAGAGATAAAGTGCAGGTTACTTTACAATGATCTGCGATATTACACTCCGAGACATTTTTTTCTAATATTTGTAGATCGTTACTAGAAACGACTATCAAGTCAAGTAAAGTTATTGAACTTTTTGTAATTCTTGTAGGCTCGTCGATTATTTGCACTAGGCCCAACGTGTCCAAGAGAGCATTAAATTTTGTTACAGAGTCATTAATTTTTAATAAATCGAAATTTAGATCACCCAAACATACGATAGAATCGCAAGTGGGTATTAAGTTAGATATTGTATCTTCAAAGATATTTAAAAAATCAGATGAAGGAAAATTAGGAGGTCGATAAACAGTACCTACCGCAATCTTCTTTTTGTTGACGTTAATGTATACCCAAATTTGTTCAAGATTAGAATTAAAAGTAATAACAGAATAGTTGATATTATTGTTGATATACATACCAACTCCACCACCTCTAGTTTGCCTGTCTTTCCTGATAAAGTTGTAGCCAGTATTTTTTTTAAAGAACGGTGAGTCGTAGAGAGTTGGGATAAAAAAATTATTATAAAAGTCATACTAAAGAATCGAATGGTGATATTATTACTGAAAAAGTCAGCATCACTAGTAGTTGTGTCAACAATGTCCAGAACTCCAAAATTTTAAATGGCACCATAAGTCGAAAAACGTATTATTAAAAAGATCGTTAAAAAAGAAGAAAGTTTTGTAGGAAAAATTATTTTACTACTACCACCCCTTTTAAGTAATATTCGATTAAAGTTATTAAATTTGAAATTCGTGGTTAACAAACAAAATTGAAAAATCGGCTTTTAAAATCTAGTTACCGAATTAAACAATGTTACAAGTGTAGATTAATACAACAAATGGAATTATTGACATTAAAACGTGTGTGTAACATTGTTTAATTCGGTAACTAGATCTTAAAAGCCGACTTTTCAATTTTGTTTGTTAACAACGAACTCCAAATTTAATAACTTTAATCGAATATTACTTAAAAGGGGTGGTAGTAGTAAAATAATTTTTCCTACAAAACTTTCTTCTTTTTTAACGATCTTTTCAACAATACGTTTTTCGACTTATGGTGCCATTTAAAATTTTGGAGCTCTGGACATTGTTGGCAAAACTACTCGTGATGCTGACTTTTTCGAGAAATAATATCACCATTCGATTCTTTAAGTACAAGTACAAGTACAGAAAAATAACTTAATTTGTCATATGAAGATGCACACAGGAGAAAAACTGTTTTCATGTTCTATTTGTGAATTTAGAACAGAACATAAAAATAACTTAAATTGTCATATGAAGAGGCACAAAGTTGGAAAACTGTATTTATGTTCTATTTGTGACTATAAAACAGAAGACAAAAGTAACTTAGTTAAGCATGTGCTAGCTCATATTGGAAAAAAACCTTATTTATGTTCCATTTGTGAATATAAAGCAGCACAGAGGAGTCGGTTAGTTCAGCATATGAAGACGCACCCAGGGGAAAAACTGTATTCATGTTCCATTTGTGAATATAGATCAGTACAAAAAAGTAACTTAGATTGTCATATGAAGACTCACAGAGCAGAAAAATCTTATGTAGCCTATGCTCCATTTGTAAATATAAAACAGCACACAAAAGTAACTTAGTTAAGCATGTGAAAACTCATATGAGGGAAAAGTCTTATTTTTTGTCCCATTAGTGAATATAAAGCAGCACAGAAAAGTAGTTAGTCAAATAAAGGTCCATATCGGAGAGAAACCTTATTCATCTATTTAATACTACATAAAGCGGCAAAAAGATATTTTTTAATGGGAGATATGAATACACTTTTAGAATAATCATAAGGTGTTAAATTATAAGAAAAGAGCAGTTTATACTAAATTAAATCAACTAAGTACATATAATCTCATTGCCCACCGGATTAATAATAGTGGAGATATGGGTATGGGACAGTAAGACAATATAAAAGCTGCTAAGGAAATCAATGACCAAAAATATTTGTTTAGAATGGAGTCAGTTTTAAAATTAAAAACTAGTGTTTTGGAAGTTAAATATATTTGTTGAATTTTTCTGAATTGTAAAATACTTTACATCATATGGGACTGCATAATAGTTTATTGAATAAAGATAAACAGAAAACCGGAAATAGTCTTAAATATAAGTATCAAATGTACTCTAGTTTCATTTTGTTTTCTTCATCAACACAGGTTAGCTAAATTCGATATTTATAAATCTTAATGTTGGCTAAAGTGAGCAGACAATAAATAAAGAAAAGAAACGCAGACAAACAGAGCATCTCCACAAAACTGACAACAAAATAACTGCATCGCAGCAGACTGGCATGTTGAAATGTTAATTGAAGATTGATCACATAGGATGTGGGAAAGTTCAGCTGAATGGGAACCTGGATATCTGCATCTTGGAAACTGTGTGTGCCAAACATATCTGTGTTTATCCTTTATCATTTTAAGAAAGAACTTTTCAAATTTGTATTTAAGATTTATTTTTGCAATGAAGAGGATGAATGTGTTTTTTACTGTTATTGTGTATAGGTGTCAAAGCTATGAGGCGTTAATGAAATGCACGGACTAATAATAGAATTTGGTTATTGTTACTTTTCTTTTTATAAAGTTACCAAATCAAGAATTTACAATGTTATACATGGTTTTGATAAAATAGTAAGAGATTGGTTTCTCGAACTGTTGCTTTTTAAATTTTTATCTAAATTTTTTAAATCTTGGGACTTTTAAAACCTTAAAAATTTTGCTGGAATAAATAGAGAAAAATATGAACATTTTATGTGGTAGAAATGAGCATAACATGACTGTAATGTGACAGTTCTTTCCGACCATTAACTGGTATTTTAATCCTTTTAATAGAAATCTGCCAAGTGTGGCACCATCAAATATAGCTTTTGTTTACATTTTGTAAAATTTATGGTTTTATAGTAGGTAATAAAGAAATTAAACGAAGTTTTTTGCTTGTTAATTATTTTACAATATATTAAATTAGGCCATAATGCTGGATACATTCTATGTATAACTTCCATGATTTGTTTTATCAAATGGTTACAAGTAATAATAAAGTATTTTAACTATCACATCGGGATGGAACTTGTAGCATATTAAAACAACTCTGGTTTACTTTTGATTTCTTTCTCTAACTTCGTAGAAGATATTTATAACGGTAGCTATGTTTATGTTGGAGCAACGGTAACTGACAAGAGCAGCGATAAAAGCGAAACGAAGGAAAACAATACTTTTATATGTATCTCCTATTGCGGACGACAAATGAAAACACCAACATTCATTTAGTGTTCTGTAACGCCAAAAAGTAAGGCTTTTGTCTTGAAAATTTTTATGCAATTGCTTTCGTCATTTATTTAATTTGACCTGGGTAGTTCAGATGCCAGAATTCGATTCATAACTCAAGTTAATAGACAGAGAACATATTAGGTATAAAGTTTCTATTGATTAAAACTACAAGTCACATGTTAAACTAGAATAAATTCAGTAAAGTTGTCAGGCCATTTTTACATTTTACCGCTACGTGACCATTTGGTGTAGTTTTGTTACACAAATGACGAGTTTGCTTGTATATAGGTTCCTTTTCAGTCATATTTTTTTGTATAGTACATCAGCTATTTGTCTCGTATAGTACTTCAGAGATTTGCATTTAAAATTCTAAAGTTGACACCCACGCAACTCCGCACCGCTCTAGGCTCTAGTCGTTTTTGTCGCAGCTGCACTTTGTTTCGTCCCTTTTACATCAATTTCAAAACATAGCCAATTGGAGCAAGCGAGATATCTTCGTTGAAAAATTCAAACTTCCGTCGCCCTCTCTCGTCCGCGGCTTGCCTCGCGGTTGTCACGCGGGGCAGACTGCAATTCCATTGGCTGCAGGTGTGGCGTCTCTTTTGGCATTAGTCAGTCTCCGGCCGTTACAGCAGACAGTCGTTATAGGGCGAGTTTGTCGCCCCCTGCTCTTTGTGAGTGGATGGGCGGCCGTGTTGTTGTGTCTTGTTAATTGAGAGACTTCTGGACGGACGGTGAAAGCGAGAGGTGATGTGGTTTTCTTATGGAGTGAGCTTGTGGTGCCTTGTGTGTTGGTATGACCGCCAGTTTTGCATAATCTCGTGGGGCCGTGAAGAGGCCTTTCTCCCATAGCTGGGGATTCATATCGCAGAGCTGTACAAGTCTTCGGTATTGTCGTTTTGTTTGTCCCGAGAGGGACGTAATTCAGACTTTTCCACGTTGGTGGATTATCCTCAGGTTCCGCTCGTCTCCGCAGTACGTTCGTTGCAGTTGATGAGCCGCGACAGACCCAAACAGGTAGCGTGTGTAATTAGTACTAATAATCAAATTCGTGCAACTGTTCAGGTCTAATTTATCCGTATTTATTTACTACTGCAGTGCCGCTTGGTCGATGCTACTAATAATCAAATTCGGGTAACTGTTCAGGCCTAATTTAGATGATAAGTAGCTGATTCATAGTGGCCACCAAAGCCTCTTGAAAAATTAAATTTATTCAGTTGTTCGGGCATAATTGGTGCGTTCTTTGTAGAAACATCACAACCGTCGCTGAGGCCGCGGTGAACTAATTTCACGTGTTTGTTTAGTTATAATTAGAGTTAAAGCGTCTCCCAGCTGGGCTATATAGTTTATTCCATATATGACTGTGTCTATTTTTTGTGTATTACTTATTTACATGTGTGAGAGCAATAGAACGGTGTTTTGAACGAGGCCTTATGATTTCCGACGAGTCTGTGCATGCCCACTTTGAGTTTACTGTGTAAAGATAGATGTACGGCGCAGCCTGAGGGTTTAAGCGTCACAGGTAAGTTGGCGACGCTTGCCGCTGCAGCGACGAGGTTGGTGAGGCCGAGCACTCGTATCACACCCCGTTTGGACTTAAGGTTCGGTTAAGCGTGGGTTTCCTCCGATTGAATCTTGTGGCGCCCATTTCTTTTGCAACGCCCTATATGTATATAGTAACGCTTGTCCTGTGGTGTACCGTCTCTAGGGCCACGCCCATCTTGCTGAGCGTATCGAGCCGTGACCTTTTAGCCTGTTTGGTGAGATTTCCAGGGTAAGTGTCTACGTCTCCCGGTTTTGAGTAAGCATTTGGCACTTCCTCACTCGTGAGTGTCGTTAAGACAGTTTAATACTGTAACAAAGTATGTACAATGTTGAAATAAAAATTCATTCTGGACAGTGGACATAAAGCTGCTCCTGGGAGATCTGCAAGAAACCATACATAGACCAGGTTTTGGTATAGCAGGAAATACTGATGAAAATTCGCCTAGAACGGCGCGCTGCTTTTGGGGCCGCTCCTGCAACCTGTAACTAACAGATTAAAAGCGACGACAATGTTGGTGTTTACATTTCGAGCTAATTTTGTATTGCAAACTTCTGCCAAGCCATCTGGTTTTGAGTTCTCCATACGTGGAGTTGGTGGTGTGCACGTGCCGAGCTTACTCTGGGCCTTATATTTTGCAACAGAGTGCTGGGCAATTTTGAAAGTTCCAACAGGCTTCCAGCCTTTGGATTGGAACTGGAATCTCCACCTGGGGTGGCCCTCGGTGCCCACGAAAGAGCGCCCTGGCAAGTAGGTCGCACCCCTTACTTCTAGCTAGGAATGACGAGGGGAGTGCCTCGGAGGTCGTAAATTATGCGTTTGTTGTAACCTCTCTGAAGACAAGTTTCGTTGTTATCTCTGTTAATACAGAGTCCTAGTCCTGAACCTAAAGAAGATATACGGTTGGGCTTAGGGGCGGATTTAAACTTTGTATCTTGATAGCGGATGCCGGCGACCAAACAAACAACGTGGGGGGTCAGTTTTGGGGTTGCTCTTTGATATCGGATTCGGTGACCAGAGGGGCGGTTTCAGGAAGGTTCTGGGTGCTATGAAAGGTTGGGTCCATGGACTCAAGTGTATCTTATGGTTCTGGACGGCTTCGGAAAAGCCTCAAAAGGGCCTCGAGCTGGAGGTTATTCCAGTTAGTAGGTGCTGAGCGGGACGCTGGATCGAAGTGCCTTCAGCAGGTCAAACATCCTGGTTATATACCTTTTTAAGCATCACTATTTTGTTAGCTTAAATTGCATATTTGGCCCAAATTATTATATTTTTTTGTATTATGTAAACTTTCTATTTTTTTTCTGGAAATAAACATTATTATTATTACTATTATTAAACTTCCAAAATCTACATGGATACAATTGCCAGCCGGACTAACTCAATGGAGACGAGTGCAGTTCTTTAAGTACTCAGATTAAATAAAAAGACAAAAAGGCGTCAACGAATCTTTTAACTAACGACAAATGTATTCAGAAATCATAGAGAATTCGTAAACAAAGTAGCACTATAATCTGAAAGAAAGCACACGAATCCAGGTAATTCCAACAGAGAACAAAACAGAGTACTCGTATTACAGTACAGTGATCGCATATTACTAGCAGTTAATACAGGGTACAGGTGATTATCACGATATGGTCAATAAATATTGCGACAATAAGGTTATAAATAAGGTGATTATATAGGTAAAATTAAGATGTACCTCAAAACACAAATCTACTTGAGAGTAAGTTAACATATACAAGTTTAAAAGTACAACTATAAATTGCATTAAATACTACACAACAATTTTAAAAATGTAACGGAGATTACTTATGCTCCAAGTTTGAAAATCGTGGTTGTGAAGCGAAAGGTAAATGGACAGCGAAGTCCAAAGTAAAATCTACGGGATCCTGAGGGAATCCAAGGAAGTACTTCAGCAAAACAAATCAGGTATTCAACGCACCAGATCACTGGCTACAGTATTGAATTCGTTTTAAGGCAAAGGAAAAATAAAACATCCTTTTGCCCTGCCTCTTTTGCCCCATTCAAAGCCGGCACAGAGCGTTGGAGGTTATGTCCCAAATAACACATAGAAGGATAGGTTCGGCAGGTACCTTCGGAGAAAACACAGACTTAAAGTTATTTCTCTCAAGATAGACTGTAAAGCCTTCTCTGAAACAATGACGAAGGGTTAAAACGAGGCTCCAAACCTGTGGCTATAAGGAAATTTCCAAAATAGGGTCAAGAATGTCTCGATGCGGTACGATAGAAGCTTCACTCGACTTACCCCAAGATCAATTTGGGCCACGTGTAAAGGGTCAAC